>CM056058.1:66300658-66523158 GCA_029574335.1 Rana kukunoris | reverse complement strand
AATGCAATTATAGCAATTTAGAGATGACATATTGGGCCAGATTCAGGTAGAGTTAGGCTGGAGTATCAGTGATACTCCAGCCTAACTCTCACTTTGAGCTGGCGTTTCTGTTTTCTGTAGTCAGAAAACAAGAAACGCCGGGTTGGAGTTCCTATACGAGCGGCGTAATTGTATTACGCCGTCGTATCGGAACTGCAATTTTAAAAATGGCGCTGGGGGCATTCCCGCTGATTAACGCCGAGAATATGTTAATCAGCGAGAATCGGCAATTCACGATCGTATTCGGGCGCGACGCAGTGACTTTCCGACGTTTCCGTAAGAGATACGCGGTGTAAAGATAATGCAGCCCCCTAGTGGAGTATCCTATGTTAAGTATGGCCGCCGTCATCGCGTCGAAAAAAAAAAAATCCAGTAGTTTGCGTAAAACGTCCGTGAATGGGGATTGACGTCATTGACGTTCCCTGAAAGAATTTGGAGCATGCGCACTGACAGTCGACGCATGCGCCGTACGTTCGCCACGGGATCGCGCCTAGTTATAATAATACACGCCCCCTACCCGCCCAATTTGAATTCCGCCGGCTCATTTTCGCTACGCCGCCGCAACTTTAGGAGCAAGTGCTATGTGAATAGCAGTACTTGCTCCTAAAGTTTCGCCGGAGTAACGTAAATGAGAAACGTTACTCCAACTTTAAGATTCGCCCATCTACCTGAATCTGGCCCATTGAGGTATAAGACAGCTTTCCATCAAGTAGGAATGCTTGAAAAGCAACATGGTGGGGTAACTTGGAAATCAATGAAATAAAAAAACCTTCTAAAAAGAAAACGGTGCACCAAAATTAGCCCGATGTACGTTTTGTGGTTTCCTATCACATCATCAGGGTTGAGTTCACCAATGTCTGTAAAAAAGCATAAATAAAACGATATGGTCCAATGTTACACCCAAACACGAGGGAGACTATATGTAAAGGAGGGGAGAAATGAACTCATCCCACGGAGTACTTACGTTAACTAAGTCGAAACCATGTAACCATGAAAACTGGCGACTGCTTAAAAGATTCATCCTGGGAGCGGAGGAAGGGGTCTGCAGGCAAGCTGGAAGCATATCATGATCCCCAGAGGAAAGGAAACAAGTGATCAAAAAAATCCATTTGGTCCCCAATGCGGTAAGGTGATAAAATCAGGTAGGCTGTGAATACATGAAGGTATATAATATGTTAAAAATTATTGACCAGTGCCTAGAGCCCAACAACAAGATAAAAAATAGGTACAAATGTGTGTAAAAATTGTGAAAAAAGCTATACCTGCTCAAAAGGAAAAGAGTGCAGAGGATATAAGTAAAATGATGAAAGACAGAAAATTCAATCCAACACTGAAAAGCATAGGCAGAAAGCCCAGCCAGGTGATTACCTAAGGCCCCTTTCACATGTCCGCCTCCGTTTGTCCGTTTTCACAAGTCCGTTTACGGACTTGTAATGGACGCCTATGGGGTCGCGTCTGTTAGCGGATGATGCATCCGCAAATATCCGCGTCCGTCTGGATCCGGTTTTTCGGACGAAAGAAAACCCTATTTTCTTCCGTCCGGCGGAGCGGATCGGATGAAGACGGACAAACGGTCCGTTTTCATCCGATTCCCCATAGGGGAGAGCGAAGGAGAGACAGGGCGGTCCCTGCACAGTGTGCAGGGGCCGCCCTGTCCGCTGACAGCTGAGCGGGGATCCCCGCTGAACCGACGGACGCACACGGAGCGGACCGAAAAACGGTCCGCTTCGTGTGAAAGGACCCTAATGCTGTGATAGAGAAACATGATTCACAGATCTGTGCAGTATGCTGCTGGAGGTGCTGCCAAGAGACCTAGCAGAGTGAACTGAGGATCCTTATGTGCTCTGTGTGACCAAATCCTGTACGCTTTATCACTTTTCCATGAATTGGTGAAACATATATAAAGGTTTAATGAGTGACCTGACAAGCAGACTGTGTATCTCTGACTTATATTGTCTTTTCTGTCTTATTTGTTTTTTCTGCTTATTGTGTCTTGTAGCCACTCCTTGAGTGTAATAAGTGCCGCAACAGCTATCACCCAGAGTGCCTGGGACCAAACTATCCTACAAAACCAACAAAAAAGAAGAGAGTCTGGGTAAGTCAGTTTACCATAGTACTACAAAAACTAGTTTGTTTTGCAATTATAACTACCGTATATGCAACCTATTGGATCTGCTTTTTTGTAGAAAACAAGTTAATCTTTCCCCTTTCTTCAACCTTTTATGGGTAACTGATATTAATAAAATATGTTTGCAGTAACAGAAAAAGTATTCCAATTTCTAATACAATCCCATGTGATTTACTTGTTTAGATATGTCATTGTATTTAAGGAAGTCTAAAGCAGAGGAATGTTTTTTTTCCAGATCTGCACTAAATGTGTGCGATGTAAGAGTTGTGGGTCCACCACACCTGGTAATGGCTGGGATGCACAGTGGTCACATGACTTTTCACTGTGCCATGACTGTGCCAAACTATTTGCTAAAGGTAAGGTTAGAGAATATTAATAGAACCTCCTCTGCTCAAGGTGTATACTCAATAATAAAATATACTTTGTAACATAAAGTGTTAATATCACACAGTTGCTACATACTGTATATTACCCCTCAAATCCAGAAAACCTAAATTCACAATGCAACACTATGTGTTAAAGGATATTAACATATTAACCACTTTAGCCCCGGACCATATTGCTGTCCAAAGACCAGAGCACTTTTTGTGATTCGGCACTGCGTTGCTTTAACTGAAAATTGCGCGGTCGTGCGACGTGGCTCCCAAACAAAATTGTCGTCCTTTTTTTCCCACAAATAGAGCTTTCTTTTGGTGGTATTTGATCATCTCTGTGGTTTTTATTTTTTGCGCTATAAACAAAAATAGAGCTCTAATAAATATCCCCAAAAAAGATATGAAAAAACATTTTTTTTCCTCAGTTTAGGCCGATACGTATTCTTCTACATATTTTTTGTAAAAAAAAATCGCAATTAGTGTTTATTGATTGGTTTGCGCAAAATTTATAGCATTTACAAAAAAGGGGGTAGTTTTATGGCATTTTTATTAATATTTTTTTTTTTACTAGTAATGGCGGCGATCAGCGTTTTTTTTTTTTTCGGTACTGCGATATTATGGCGGACACATCGGACACTTTTAACAAATTTTTGGGACCATTGGCATTTTTATAGCGATCAATGCTATAGAAATGCATTGCATCACTATAAAAATGCCATTGGCAGTGAAGGGGTTAACACTAGGGGGCAGGGAAGGGGTTAAGTGTGTTCCTGTTTGTGTTCTAACTGTATGGGGGGGTGGCCTCACTAGGGGAAATCACTGATCTTCTGTTCATACATTGTATGAGCAGAAAATCAGCGTTTCCCCCGCTGACAGGAACGAGAGCTTTGTGTTTACACACAAAGCTCCCGTTCCCCGCTCTGTAACGAGCGATCGAGTGTGCCCGGCGGCGGTCGTACCCGCCGGGCACGCGCGCGGGACTCAGGGGCGAGCGGGGGGCCCCTAGTGGCCGCTAAAGAGAGGACGTAGAGCTATGTGCTCTCGTGGTACAGTGCCACCGTCCCGCGGTCGGCAAGAGGTTAATAAAACTGACAATATATAAAGTCAACAGTGGATAAAACAAAAAGTGTTAAAAGACCATATATCTTAACCCCACGTGAAACAAAACAAAAACATTCATGAAATATTGCAACAGTTCATCAAATGTCAAAGTAGAGTTATAAAAAGTGCACAAAACCTATTCACTGTAATTTTTACATTTTTAAATCAATCCAAAAAAAAAATGCTCAGTGTCTTCACCTCTTTGGCTGCTGCAATTGCTCAGGAGTCAGTTTGAGCATTCATAAGCAGCTTTTTTATTCTGTGAGTGAATACAAAGCTCATTCACAGAATACAAAGATCTGTTTTGCTCTAGTTGTGTCTCGCAACTAGAACCCAGCACTGTGTACTGTATGTAGCTGAAGCTACATATGGCTCGTACATCTCTTAGAGCCAATGCAGCAATTTGTGAAGGAGAGAGTTAGTTTGGACCATCTTGGTCTAAGGGAACTATTTAAATACATGTAATTGGCAGTGTGTCCTCTTAACTGCCATATATTTAGGTCTTTGCCTCTAAAACTTCTGCAGAACGGTATGAGAAGAATGATATTTTAGCACCATTCATTTCTGTCTTAGTGCAGGCAAGGCTTATGCCGCGTACACATGGTCGTTTTTTGCGATGAAAAAAAAAACGTTGTTTTTTAAAACGTAATTTAAATTGATCGTGTGTGGGCAAAACGTCGTTTTTTGTCTTAAAAAAAACGACCAAAAAAAAATTCCAACATGCTTGAATTTTTTGTGTCGTTTTTCAAAACGTTGTTTTTTGTTTCACAAAAAGTCACCGTGTGTAGCAAAAACGTTGTTTAAAACTACGTTTTTCAACCCACGCATACCCAGAAGCTAGTTATGAAGCGAGCTTCAATGGAAAAGAGTGGTGAATGTAACCTCGCTTTTTGTGAAAAAAAAACGATGGTGTGTAGGCAACATCGTCTTTGAAAGTGACGTTTTAAAAACGTCGTTTTTTACTTCACAGAAAACGTCGTTTTTTTTCATCACAAAAAACGACCGTGTGTACGCGGCATTAAGATAGTATCTCTGTCTTGATAGTGGAGCATTTTCAGGATAAATGGTTGTGGGGGGTTGCCCAGGAGCAGGGGCCTAGCTGGTATATGGTGTGCATGTTCAACTGCAAAAAATGGCGAAAAGGTTTGCTTACCCTCAAACACCTCCAGATGCCAATTTTTCAATGGCAGCAGTAGGGTTTTTCCATTCTGTGCACAATTCTAACATTGTTTCGCCAAATTCTGTTCTTGCTGTCTTCCAGGTGATTATTGTATGCTTTAACCTGAAAGCCAGTGACCTTCATATACTAACCAACCCCTCCAAGGCGATTGTGCGCTCTCGTACTTTATGTATACTATGGGATATAGTAGCTACGTCTTCCCTGAGACCTTACATTTCTGCGTTAATTGCAGTTAAAAAAGCATTCCATGTTTAGATCGATTTTAAATACATCCAGAAGTGTTGGTTGTGGGGAGTTACCACCGTCATCGGTGTCCCACAGCTGATTTCTGTGCAGTGTCTTTAGTTGTCATATGAGCAAAGAGATCCAGTCTACTCCTGGCATCGCTGGCACCCCCTTAGCACAAATCCCCCCTCTTTATTTTGTCTTCCCTTTTGCCTTCCTTCTGTGTTGGGAAAGGACACAGGAACACTGTTGGCACAGGACTTGTATAGAGTTTGATTACTGCCTCCTACCCACAATTTCTGCTGCTGGGACAGTAATTGGAACCCTCACCTCCTCTCCACTATCTCCTACACTCTGCTCTTTTCTTTATAGTACATTATGGGACACAGAGCCTTAAGTAATTACCTAATAAGTTATAGGCCACCTTCAGGTGTTTGACACTGGTAAACACTAATTAAAGGAAGTTCATTCCCTATATAACCCCTCCTCCTTCCAGGAGCACATCCGTGTTTTTCGCCAGTGTCTACAGTGTTGGTCACAAGTGAAGAAGTGCTCCATGGAGCTCCAGGAAGGATCCATGCTGGATTTTAAAGAAACCGGATCCATCCAAAGTGCCACCGAGGCCTAAGTGGATGGTACCTGGAACCTCGTATTCAAAGCACAAGGTTTTGCCTGTAACCTTTCTTAGCTTTATCGGTCTTATTTCAAAGACTACTTGCTACTCATTCTTTAGTCTGGGGTTTTATGCAAGGGGTGATGCGGCTTAATCTGCCCGTCAAACCTTCCTTGAACCCTTGGGACTTGAACTTAGTTTTGTCTGTGAACAAAAACATTTGAACCAATACAACATATTCCCCTAGTCCTTCTGACAAGGAAATTGGTATTTTTGGTTGCTATATACTCAGCAAGGAGGGTTTCGGAATTGGCTGCTCTTTCTTGTAAAGAGCCATATTTGATTTTTCATGACAGAGTGGTGTTAAACCCTTGTCCAGGTTTTTTTTTTACCAAAAGTGGTCTCAAGTTTTCACCTGAGCCAAGATATTGTCCTGTCATCATTTTTATTTTCCAAAACCTTGTTCCAGGGAAGAAAAGTCACTACATTGTCTTGATGTGGTGAGAGCAGTAAAAATCTATTTAACCACTTAAGGACCGCCGCATGTACATTTACGTCGGCACAATAGCACCGACAGGCACATCAACGTATATATACGTTGGTGCCTTGGGGGGATCGGGGGTCCGATTGGACCCCCCCCGTACATGCGGCGGTCCGCGCGGCTGCAGGAGCGATCGACAAGAGGGGGCGGCTATCCGTTTTCACCCGCCCCCTCCGGATCGCTCTCAGCCAATGCGCGCGCCCCCCCGCCCTGTCACTTCCTCCTCCTGTGGAAACACAGGAAGGAGGAAGCTATCTGATCTCTCCCTCAGCGTTTGTTTCAAGCGCCGCTGAGGAGAGATCACAACACAGCAAGTAAGTCTGCACCAACAGCACACTTACACACAGACACAAACACATTTAACCCCCGCGATCGCCCCCCCCCCCCCCCCTCCCCCCTGTCACAGTGTCACTGAATGCAGTAATCATACATGTATACAACAAGTGATATTGTTTGCGCTGTGGTGGTGATGCCTAAAGGGTGATGGGAAAGGGGAAGTGAAGTAGTAAACTAGGTGAATACAATAAGTGACAAAAATGTATAAATATATAGAAAAAATTCTATAAAACACAATGTGAACAAAGTAACAGTAAATAACAGTGACCGTGTCATCTATAAAGATGTGTGGTGGACATAATAGAATGCATGGTCAAACTCAGTCCTGCAGACAAAACCAAATAAAAGAAGAAAGTCCAACTTAATCATGCAACTCGGTGCAGCAAGTGAAATCTGGTGTGAAGTCAAAAGGAGATGTTCCAGCAGCCAAATGAGTGAAGGTGCAATGGAGGATTCCAAAACGTGCAGCCCACACCTCTAGTGATCCTATCAGCTTACCTCAAGGCTATCTGATATAGCCAGAAAGATAGGGCATCAAACTCTTGATGAATGGAAGCCTCAAATCCGATGGTGCATGAAAGGGGAAAGTACAAAAAAACAAACATAGAGTAGTCCTGTCACCACTGGAGGGATTCCTGCTAGCAATCAAAAGATGTGCACTTACACAGAGTGGTGAAAGGGGGTGCCTATCTCCACGAGCAGCGAGCTCGTCAGGTGCTGCTCTGCTGCCGCTGTTTGGCTAGATGTTGATCCGCCGATACTCAAACGATAGGGGGATCTGATGAAGTCACGTGGTGTGACGAATACGCGTCAGGATTGGAGCACTGGACCCTTTACACCTGACGGACGGTAGACGAGCTCGCTGCTCGTGGATGTATGACCGCCTCAGCTGACTTTATGTGAGTTTTTATTTTGTGCTTTGTTTATTAAATCTTTATTTTGCGGTATTATGCGATGTGCCCTCCTATTTTTGTTTCAAACACCATCGTTTGAGTATCGGCGGATCAACATCTAGCCAAACAGCGGCAGCAGAGCAGCACCTGACGAGCTCGCTGCTCGTGGAGATAGGCACCCCCTTTCACCACTCTGTGTAAGTGCACATCTTTTGATTGCTAGCAGGAATCCCTCCAGTGGTGACAGGACTACTCTATGTTTGTTTTTTTTGTACTTTCCCCTTTCATGCACCATCGGATTTGAGGCTTCCATTCATCAAGAGTTTGATGCCCTATCTTTCTGGCTATATCAGATAGCCTTGAGGTAAGCTGATAGGATCACTAGAGGTGTGGGCTGCACGTTTTGGAATCCTCCATTGCACCTTCACTCATTTGGCTGCTGGAACATCTCCTTTTGACTTCACACCAGATTTCACTTGCTGCACCGAGTTGCATGATTAAGTTGGACTTTCTTCTTTTATTTGGTTTTGTCTGCAGGACTGAGTTTGACCATGCATTCTATTATGTCCACCACACATCTTTATAGATGACACGGTCACTGTTATTTACTGTTACTTTGTTCACATTGTGTTTTATAGAATTTTTTCTATATATTTATACATTTTTGTCACTTATTGTATTCACCTAGTTTACTACTTCACTTCCCCTTTCCCATCACCCTTTAGGCATCACCACCACAGCGCAAACAATATCACTTGTTGTATACCATTTATTGTCCATTTGGATAGACCTATTCTTTGTTTGCTGCAGTATACCTCCCGTGCCCCTTTCCCACGGTCCAATCCCTTTTCACCCATTTCAGCGCAGGAGTTTCACCTATCACTTTGAATCATACATGTATGATTACTGTATTTAGTGTCAGTGTGACAGTCAGTTAGTGTTAGTGTCAGGGTAGCCCCCCCACCCCCCCCAATAAAGTTTTAACCCCTTGATCACTGCCCTAGTTAACCCTTTCACTCCCTATTGCCAGCATCACTAAGCGATCATTTTTCTGATCGCTGTATTAGTGTTGCTGTTCCCGTTAGGTAGCTAATTTTTTTTTTAATGCGATTTTTTTTTTACTAAAGACATGTGGCTAAATAAATTTTGGCCTAAATGTTTGACTAAAATTTAGTTTATTGGTTTTTTATTATAACAAAAAGTAAAAAATATTGATTTTTTTTCAAAAATGTCGCTCTATTTTTGTATATAGCGCAAAAAATAAAAATCGCAGAGGCGATCAAATACCAACAAAAGAAAGCTCTATTTGTGGGAAAAAAAGGACGCAAATTTTGTTTGGGAGCCACGTTGCACGACCGCGCAATTGTCTGTTAAAGCGACGCAGTGCCGAATCGCAAAAACCCCTTGGGTCATTTGCCAGCGTATTGGTCCGGGTCTTAAGTGGTTAAAGAAAAAAGCTCAGATTCGTAAGACTGATGTCTTATTTATTCTGCTGGACGGTCAGGCAGCATCGAAATCCACTGTCGCCAAGTGGATTCGGCAAGTGATAATTCAAACTTATGATCTACTGGGTAAGATTTCAAGTTAAGACGCATTCTACCAGGTCGCTTAGTGCTTCTTGGGCAGTGTGTCATCAGCCTCCATGGCTCAGATCTGTAAGACTGCAACTTGGTCTTCAGTGCATACATTCACAAAATTTGCTTGTGGGTTGTAAATCTTCTCATCCCAAATCCCCCTGCTGTGTAAGTGCCCGACATCATCTTAGCAACCAATGTCATCAGTTGATATGACGGACAAGTTCAGTGGTCTGTAGGTTGTAAATCCCCCCAGCAAAAAATGTGGGTTGTGCTCTCGCCCCCCCATCTCTTCTCCCTTCTGTCTGTATACAGGAGATGACACAGGATTGCTATCAGCTCAAGACTGTCCAGAGTTGGATTACTGTGCCCTACCCAAAATTTCTACTGCTGTTATAGTAATAATAACCCTCACCACTTCCCCGCTCTCTGCTTCTATCGTTTCTTCTGTCGGCAACTCAGAAAGCTGTGTGGATACCCGACATGTTCTTGGCAAACAATGATGTCATCAGTTGGTAGGATGTGGTTGGGCTAGTTGTAAATCCTCTCACCCCAAATCCCCTTTGTAGCACGAATCCCCCTCTGCACTCCCCCTCATAGCACAAATTCTCCCCTCCAAAACCCCCACTCCTAGCACAAGTTTTCCCCTCCCCCCAACATTTTCCCTCCTAGCACAAATTTCTCCCCCTAGGAGTTGTAATTTGTTTGTGGGGGGCGGGACAGGGGACTTGGGATGAGTGGATTTGCAACCCACATCCTACCGACGTCTCTGTGTCTCTTTGTTGCTTGCTAACAAATCTGGACACTGACAAAAAGCTTCCCTGTGTCTACCCACTCCGTGTGGATCCAATCACCTGAAAGTTGCAGTATATAAACTATAGTATATGAATCGGTTCATCTGTCCTGTATGTCACTATAAGAAACAAGTGCCGCAGTGTATCCATGCCTGTTTTATATTGATATCTTAAAAAAAACACACATGCCCATACAACACCCCTTCTGTTTCAGTGACATAACCACAGGCTGTGAAATATGTCTTGACAAACCAAAACATCTAGTTTACTAGCAAATTCAAGAAAATTCCAAGTACAGTAGTAACATACTGCTATGTTGGCTCTTCAGACAGTACCAGTGTTCTGACAGCATGTTACAAGATCCAGCTTTACCCTTGATAAAGTTGTGCTTTCGTGGTGACTACATTTCATGATGTTAAATTGAGATTATGTAGAGGCGGAGTCTGCTTGTCTGTCAACCTTCCAATGTTGTTTTTTTTTATTTTTTTTGTACAAAATCCCAGCGCTATTATTTATAATAAAAAAAATACCTAGAGTCCCTTTTTTTCTGCCAGGAAAAGGCTGTCTTTTAAACTGACCAAAGAATCAGCAATACTCAATTAGTACGCAGCAATACCAAGAATGTTGCAGCCTGTATCTAAAATGAGCGAATATAGCTGCTCCATATACAATAATGTACATTTTTTTTTTAATACTTTAATGCAGTTTTTATATTGCCTAATATTTTTTTTTTTTTTTTTGTGAATGAGTATACCAGTTTCCACTTAACATTTTTTATCATTCTTTGTTTTACTTTAGGCAACTTCTGTCCTCTGTGTAACAAGTGCTATGATGATGATGATTATGAGAGTAAAATGATGCAGTGTGGAAAGTGTGATCGCTGGGTACATTCCAAATGTGAAAATCTGACAGGTATTTGTCACATGTCGCACATCGATCCATTTAATTTGTATCCCTTTTTAAGCAATAATTGTTTAAAAATAAATAAAACAAATAATAACAGTGGCAGTGTTAGTCATGGGGCATGAACAAATCAATGTCTGGTATGTTAGAGGTGCATTGGTGTACCATTCAAAATAAATGGCACTGTACCATCAGCCATATTTTGATCTGAAACATGCATAAAGATCATTTATAATAAACTGAAACAATACTTAAAATCTTTGCCCTACATTGGGGATATGGCTATATAATCTCCTAGGCATATATACCTGAGACTATATGTTAACCCATTAGTTTAAAACTTTTCATATCTCCAGGGAAGTAAATCATGTGATTTATTCTATACAAAATCTAATGAGGTTGCGGTTTACGATTCACAATTGGGTGGTTTGATTACTCATAGTTTTAAAATTCTGAAGAGTTTCCTATGACTCAGATGAACTGGCAAAGCTGCTGAGGCAAAATTAAAGGTTTTCAGAACTGCAAATCAAATAAAATTACTTAAGCATTTTCTAAACTCCTTGCAATGTACCAGACACAAGACAACCTACATTAAATTAATTTAATTCTCTCCATGGCATGCAGAATCATGCATTTTTTTTTTCGTTTTCTATAAATATATGTTTAAGATGATGACCTCCATGTTCTAAATGCATAATTCGCTAGTTACTATTACTATTATTGTATTTTTTAATTGGGATCTGTTTTCTTGAAAAAAAATATATTCTTCTACACTGCTTGTGCAAATAATAATTTTATGTTTTTCTTCAGATGAGATGTATGAAATCCTTTCAAACTTACCAGAAAGTGTGGCCTACACGTGTGTAAACTGCACTGAACATCACCCTGCAGAATGGAGGCTAGCACTGACAAATGAGTTACAGGCCTCCCTCAGATATGTCCTAAACACATTGCTGAATTCTCGAACGGCAAGTCATCTTCTGCGCTACAAACAGGTGGGACCTAATACATGAAAAAAATCTTTATATGTATATTCCCCCCCCCCCCCCATTTCAATTTGCTAACCTTTAGCATTTGTATAAGTACCCTAAAACATTTTTGTTCTGAGAGCATGTTTTCGTGTGGTCTTAGATTTTTGTTCCCGACTTTTGGACCTGCCCATCTCATCAGTCCCATATCTGGTGCATCTGCATCAATAAATACTTTAAAAAAAATGTCTGGGGAGGAAAAAATATAAATTTCATTATGCAAAAGTTTCACATACTGACTTCTATGCTGTCATCAAAATGAGATGTAGGGAATGTATAATATTTTCAAGTTTGAGCTGCTTATTAGTTGCCCTTATTCCAGTTAAAGTAGTTCAAAGTTTTATTTGGTAAGGATTTGAACAGAACCTTCTTTTTAGGGTTGTCCCGATACCGATACTAGTATCGGTATCGGGACCGATGCCGAGTATTTGCGCTAGTACTTGTACTCGCGCAAATACTCCCGATTCTTAAATAGAATACTTTTTTTTTTTTTAACGAGCGGTGATGCGCCGATGAACATTCCCTGTGCTTCCCGCTCTCCCCCCGTCCATGCCGGCTCTCCCCCCGTCCATGCCGGCTCTCCCCCCGTCCATGCCGGCTCTCCCCCCGTCCATGCCGGCTCTCCCCCCAGTCCATTCCGGCTCTCCCCCCGTCCATTCCGGCTCTCCCCCCGTCCATTCCGGCTCTCCCCCCGTCCATTCCGGCTCTCCCCCCGTCCATGCCGGCTCTCCCCCCGTCCATGCCGGCTCTCCCCCCGTCCATGCCGGCTCTCCCCCCGTCCATGCCGGCTCTCCCCCCGTCCATGTCCCCCCCGTCCATGCCGGCTCTCCCCCCGTCCATGCCGGCTCTCCCCCCGTCCATGCCGGCTCTCCCCCCCTGTGATGTCCGCTCTCCCCCCGTCATGCCGGCTCTCCCCCCCTGTGATGTCCGCTCTCCCCCCGTCCATGTCCGCTCACCCCCCGTCCATGTCCGCTCTTCCCCCGTCCATGTCCGCTCTTCCCCCGTCCATGTCCGCTCTCCCCCCGTCCACGTCCGCTCTCCCCCCGTCCACGCCGGCTCTCCCCCCCGTCCACGCCGGCTCTCCCCCAGTCCACGCCGGCTCTCCCCCAGTCCACGCCGGCTCTCCCCCAGTCCACGCCGGCTCTCCCCCCGTCCACGCCGGCTCTCCCCCCGTCCACGCCGGCTCTCCCCCCGTCCACGCCGGCTCTCCCCCCGTCCACGTCGGCTCTCCCCCCGTCCACGCCGGCTCTCCCCCCGTCCACGCCGGATCTTCACCATGCAGCGCGTTCTTCCCCCCTCCTGCTCTCCCCCCTCAATCTGTCAGGGGGGAGAGCAGAGGTAGGAGCCGCTAAACCCGGCTCCTACCTTTTCCAAATGAATGGAGTGAGTGATCACTGATTCCATCCATTCATATAACTGAGCATCGTAACCTGTGATTACGATGCTTCAGTTTATGAATGGAGGGAGCCTCTCCATTCATTCAGCTGAGGCTGCTGAGAAAGGGACTGGGGAATCTGCTTCCCTAGTCCCTTTCTCTGTCTTAAAGGGGAGATGTCAGGGGTCTGTTTAACAGGGCTGTTTAAAAAAGAAAAAAATTGCAATAAATGTTTTTTAAAAATAAATAAAATGTTAATAATAATAATAAAGACACACTGACATCCACCCTGCCCCCTAAAAAAAAATACAAAAAATCACTGTAACAGTAAAAAAAAAAAAAATACTGCTGCCTGTCACATGACATAAAAAAAAAAAAAAAAAAAAGTATCGGTATTGGCGACTACTTGAAAAAAAGTATCGGTACTTGTACTCGGTCTCAAAAAAGTGGTATCGGGACAACCCTACTTCTTTTTAAACCATATCCTTCTTTACATTAATCTGCAGTTCCTGAATTTGTCACCTTCTGCTTTCCTTTCAGGAATGATCTGCAGATTGTTGTGCTAGTACAAAGAAAATCAGTTATGCAATTCCTATCATCCCCGTAAAGGAACAAACATACAGTGCTTTAAAAAAATATTTGCCCCCCTTCCTGTTTTTTTTGAGGATTTGTTGCACTTAGACTCTTTAAAGCAGTGGTCATCAACCCTGTCCTGCAGGGCCCACTAACAGGCCAGGTTTTATGTATTACCTTGGGGAGATGCAGACTGGAATACTGCAATCACTGAGCAGCAAATGATATCACCTGTGATGCATTTCAGTTATCTTGCAAACCTGGCCTGTTAGTGGGCCCTGCAGGACAGGGTTTATGACCACTGCTTTAAAGGATCCTGACCATATGGTTGGGATCCCCTCAGAAGCCTGGATCAGCAACTCACTTAGCCTCTCAGCAAGCCTCTGAGAGCCGGAGCCAGCCGCTCTCGTCCCGTGCGCGGCCCATCGCTCCAATGAGCGTTGTAGGGGCAGGTTAGAGAGCCTGTGATTGCCAATCAATGACTCTGCAGACTAAGCATCGAGTGATCAGCGGTGTTTGATCACTCATTTCTTGGTCTTAGAGGCAGGGGGTGACAGCCGCAGCTGGGATCGCTGTTGCAGTCACCTAGGCAAGTATGATTGTTTTTTTTACAATCCCATACTTCTTGTTCTCCATTTTTCTTTGGTTTGTATATGCAAAGATATCTTCCATTGATTGGATTTATTTTGCCTTACGAAGCCAAAGGCTTCATGGAGACTCTTCCAAGAACTTTCATTGCACTGTCCCCTACCTTACAGCCGGCCGTAGCTGCCTTCTGGTATTACCAAAACTATGGCTAAATGGTCTGGAGAAATCGATACTGAACATTCTCTTACTATAGATGAGTTCTCATCTTTCTTGTAGCTTTTGCCCTTGGCCATACTATTTTGTGTCGACACCATGGAAATTTCTGTTCTCCAGAATGTCTTTGGTTTCTGGGTCTTTGCACAGAATATTATGGCTAAAAGCCTGGGAAAATAGAGCGGCATAGGAAAGATGCCTTTTGCGTTGGCCCTTTGATGGCAATTTTCCCTGTGGAAATTACCTCGTTGAATACCCTGTGTTGGCTACTGATCAGAGGGTTCAGACCCCATTTACCATGAACACAATTGCCTCAGAAATAGATTTCCTCCCACTTATGGATTTGACCCATTTGCCCCTCTCAGGCGCCGTACACACGGCCGAGGTTCTCGCTGAAAATCAGCGAGAACCTCGCTGGAATGCACATTCCAGCGAGGACCTCGGCCGTGTGTACGGTCTCAGCGAGCTTCCCGTCGGGAAGCCCGTCGAGCCGAAATAGAGAGCACGCTCTCTATTTCCTCGACGGCCCGCCTGGAAGAATGGCTGGTTGCCATTCCCGACGGGCGGGTCGCCGAATCCGACGGCCGGGAGAGAACCTCGACGGGCGGAACGATGTGTTCTGCCCGTCGAGGTTCTCTGCCGTGTGTACGGCACCTCAGGCACCATCAGCTTTGGTGCGTCCTTCTGGTCATGGGAAAACACCTTCTCTTGAATTGAATTCAAGGGAGCGATCAAAAGGCTTTCCTTACAATAATAGTCCCAACGGTATTGGAGACGAAGGGATAGCCTTTTGACGTGTAGCCCCAATTTTACAGAAAAAGTTTTTTATTTTTTAGCCCCAATTTAAAAGAGACTTCTGAACCATTTTTTTTTCATTGTGTTTTATAGCAGAGATGAATAACGATTTTCCATTGTTATCCATTCTCTCTCTCTCTCTCCGATCAGGCGACATGGAGAAACCCTCCCCTTTTGTTTGCATTCTTTATTGCTACTAGATGAGTTGGGAAAGTTTATGCAAGGGTAGGAATCCCTGCTCTTTTTTTGCCCATTGTCTGTTCAGCTGAAGGTGGCAGCAATAACAAAAGTAGTCATGATTATTAATTCCTGTGAAATATGTATATAGTTGTTGCTGAAACTTTCTTTTGAAAATAGTAGTAGAAGTTGTTTAGGAATTGAAAATATTTAACATACATACCTACCTGCTGCAGCATCGATCGGATACTGCAGACTGTCCCTAGCCGCTCCTAAGGGTGAGAACCGAGCAGTCATGTGACTACTGATCACTCCAGCTTTCAGTCAGGAATCTGGGTGGATCCTGACTTTATTATCTGGATCCTCTCAGAGTCTGGAGCGGATCTGTGATGTCACCTAATAGCAGGCTTTAGAACACTGTCAGCTGATTCTGGCTGTGATCTACATGAGAAGTATGACCACAAGCTTTGGCCATACTTTGCTTTTAAATATTTTGAGTCGGGGACCTAAAGCAGAAATAAAAGCTAATATAAGTCAGGCTTAAATGCTGCTTCCCCATTCTCATACCCAAGCTGCATGCTAGCTGTGTAAATACCCAGTTGTCCAAACTTACTGACAAAGAGCCACAGCTTGGCAATTATGTGACTGCACCAAAGCAGTTAAAAAGAAAATACATTTTTGGAGGCGTTCTTTATACCCCATGTGTTTACAAACCACCTCCAGGTTGACATATTGCATTTAATTTTACAGAAAAATACTTTGATGCAGACTGAAAAGAGAGGATTATATTTATTAACATACAATTATAACACAATTTGTATAGCAGTTTTATATGCTGTCTTTTGTAATTATTTGCTATGTTTTCCACATAAGTGGAGTTATCCTTTCAAAGAAGTAACAGGAGTTGTACATTCAGGCTAATGTCATCTGGCTTGCTTTTTCATCTTGCGTACACCTGCTTAGAATAATGGAAATATTTGGACCAGCGGTCCCCAACCTTTTTGGCACCGGGGATCGGCTCCGTGCAAGTAAATTATGCCAAGACCCAGGGGGGTCGGCGCGGTTGTAAGCGATTTTTTTTTTTGCGGGCAATTTGTCAGGGCAATGGCTGGTGTTAGTGCTTCAATCATCCCGGCACCATGTTATTATGGTGTCAGGATGATTGAAACACATTATTTCTATCATTACATTGTAATATAAAATTAAATAGTTCAACTCACCATAATGTTGAATCGGTGGGAGCCTTGAGAGCGTCACTTGCAACCATCGCTTGTCACTTGCCAAATCACCTGCCACCAGATGAGGATGTCACTTGCCAAATCACCTGCCACCAGATGAGGAAGTCACTTGTCACTATGTCTGCCACCAGATGAGGATGTCACTTGCCACTATGTCTGCCACCAGATGAGGATGTCACTTGCCACTATGTCTGCCACCAGATGAGGATGTCACTTGCCACTATGTCTACCACCAGATGAGGATGTCACTTGCCACTATGTCTGCCACCAGATGAGGATGCCACTTGCCACTATGTCTGCCACCAGATGAGGATGTCACTTGCCACTATGTCTGCCACCAGATGAGGATGTCACTTCCCACTATGTATGCCAACAGATGAGGATGTCACTTCCCATTATGTATGCCACCAGATGAGGAGGCCACTTCCCACTATGTCTGCCACCAGATGAGGATGTCACTTCCCACTATGTCTGCCACCAGATGAGGATGTCACTTGCCACTATGTCTGCCACCAGATGAGGATGTCACTCATCACTATGTCTGCCACCAGATGAGGATGTCACTCGTCACTATGTCTGCCACCAGATGAGGGTGTCACTCGCCACTATATCTGCCACCAGCTGAGGATGTCACTCGCCACTATATCTGTCACCAGATGAGGATGTCACTTGCCAGTTTTGACTGCCATTAGATGAGGATGTCACTTGCCAGTTTTGACTGCCACTAGATGAGGATGTCACTTGCCAGTTTTGACTGCCACTAGATGAGGATGTCACTTGATTAACATGTAACATGGCTGCAGAGTACTTGAGGCATTTTCATCTGGTGGCATACATAGTGGGAAGTGACATCCTCATCTGGTGGCAGACATAGTGGCAAGTGACATCCTCATCTGGTGGCAGACATAGTGGCAAGTGACATCCTCATCTGGTGGCAGACATAGTGGCAAGTGACATCCTCATCTGGTGGCAGACATAGTGGCAAGTGACATCCTCATCTGGTGGCAGACATAGTGGCAAGTGTCATCCTTATCTGGTGGCAGACATAGTGGCAAGTGTCATCCTTATCTGGTGGCAGACATAGTGGCAAGTGACATCCTTATCTGGTGGCAGACCTAGTGGCAAGTGACATCCTCATATGGTGGCAGACATAGTGGCAAGTGACATCCTCATCTGGTGGCAGGTGATTTGGCAAGTGACAGCGCTGTCAGCCTCTGCAGGTGAAACACATTCCAAGGAGAGAGGGCGGGCAGTGAGAGGGCGGGCAGTGAGAGATGGCATCATTCTCTCTCTGAGTCGTGGCTGCACCCCCGTGTAGAGCTGCCTTCGTAGCACTGAAAGTGAGGGCGGAACAGCGGCATGGGAATGAGAGATGACGTCATCTCTCTCCCCCGTTGCTGCACCGCTGACATTACCTGTCTCCTCCGTGGCCCGGCAGCAGAGTCGCTACGGCCCGGCGTTGGGCCGCGGACCACAGGTTGGAGACCTCTGATTTAGACCACTGACAGTTTGGACAGGTAATATGTAGAAAATTGTAGGCAAATATGTTCTCACTAGTTATGCTGAAATGGGAACATTAGACACAAATAGATCCATTGACTGCCCAATACGAGGGCAGAATTTGGACACACAGGCTATTATAACTTTTAAGGGGTTGTAACCCTTAAAAACAAAAATCCTGTTTCTTAAGTTTAACCACTTCCCGCCCGGTCAATAGTCAATTGACGTCCGGGAAGTGGGTGTGAAATCCTGACAGGATGTCTATTGACGTCCTGCAGGATTTCATGTTGGCGCGCGCTCGTGGGGGCGCGCAGCGTGGCGATCGGTGGAGGCACTTTACCACGTGATCAGCTGTGTCCAATCATGGCTGATCACGATGTAAACAGGAAGAGCCGTTGATGGCCGATCGGCGGCTGTCCTGACGGCGGGTTTGCGCTGATTGTTTATCAGCGCAGCACCCCCTCGGATGCCCTCACTAGACCACTAGGGAAGCCCACACTGAGAAGGGGGCAGTAAAAAACCACACCAAAGAAAGGGGCAGAAAAAAAAGAGAAAGATGCCAATCACTGCCCAGCAAGTGATGCCCAGCAATGCTCTCAGTGCCACCCCTCAGTGTCCATCAGTGCCACCTCTCAGTGCCCATCCATGCCCAGTGCCACCCATGAGTGCCCATCAGTGCCACCCATGAGTGCCCATCAGTGCTGCCTATCAGTACCTATAAGTGCCCATCAGTGCCACCTCACCCATGCCCATAGGTGCCGCCATATTAGTGCCCATCAGTGCCGCCATATCAGTGCCCGTAATCGAAGAAGAAAACGTACTTATTCACAAAAAAATAACAGAAAAAAATAAAAACTTAATTTTTTTTTAAAAATGTCGGTCTTTTTTTAGTTGTTGCGCAAAAGGTCATCAAATACCACCAAAAGAAATCTCTATTTGTGGGAACAAAATGATAAAAAAATTGTTTGGGTACAGTGTAGCATGACCGCGCAATTGTCATTCAAAGTGCGACAGAAAAGCTGAAAATTGGCTTGGGCAGGAAGGTGCGTAAGTGCCTGGTATGGAAGTGGTTAAAGTATGATCAATAGCGTAGTGCTGTTGTAGTGTAATTTGTCCCTTTTATTGTTCAAAAATATCTGGTTGATCCTGTCTGTTCCTGTGTCCACCTGTGTAAACTGACCACAGTAATCCCCACCCCTCCCCTATCCTGACACTATTTCGCTGCAATATATAACACAATTTCTTGTATCCCCTCTGTTTTTGCAAGATCTAAAGTAGGGTTGTCCAGATACCGATACCGAGTATTTGCGGGAGTACTTGTACTCGCGCAAATGCTCCCGATACCTAAATAAAATACTTTTTTTGTATTTATCAACATGTGCTGTGAAAATTCTTTGAGTTTTTTACTACTGCGTGACAAGAAAATAAATTTTTTTTATTCATTTTTACTCATTTTTATTCTTTTATAATGTCTTGAGTTAGAGTTCTTCATAATTCTAAAAAAAATATCCTTAGTCTGTATTGTGGTTTGAAAACTGTCACATGACATTTAAAAAAAGTATCGGTATTCGGTATCGGCGAGTACATGAAAAAAAGTATCGGTACTTGTACTCGGTCCTAAAAAAGTGGTATCGGGACAACCCCAATCTAAAGAACTGTTTGTCAGTTTTTATTTCGAATTATGATCCTAAATACCCTCTTTCACAGTGCCGCTCTGCTGCCATGTGACCTCCCTCTGCTAGCCTGACGTGAGCGTTAGAGGGGAGTTTTAGCCCCTCCTGCTGCTCTCCTTAGTTGGGGGAAGGAGTGCAGAGGGAGGTCACATGACCACAGATCGGCACCGTGAAAGAAGGTATTTGGGATTATAATTTAAAAAAAGCTGACACACAGTACTTTAGATTTTGGTAAAACAGAGAGGATACAAGTAATTATGATGTGACTTCACAACCACTTTCTTGTTGTTTTTTTAATTAAAGGTTGGTTTTGAGAATAATTGTTCTCTTTTAAATAATTTAGGCAGCAAAGCCACCTGACTTAAATCCGGAAACGGAAGAAAATATGCCTTCAAGGAACTCTCCCAAGGGTCCTGATCCCCCTGTTCTTATCCAAGTTGGAAAGCAAGATGACCAACCACCCTGTGATCTGGAGGGAGTGAAGAGGAAGATGGACCAAGGCAGGTACACTTCTGTGGTAAGTTTCAATGTGTCCCAAGATAATAAGGTTACTCTAACCTTTTAGCCTAATAAATTAGTAAGCCACTAAGCAAGGATTTAAAAGCTTCATCTATTGTAATTTAATATGTTAAAAAAACATGTTCAATAAAAATTCAAAGATTAGTCAAATTGTTTTTTTTTTTATCTGAAGGACTATATGGGAGATCAGGCAACTCCTCTGCATTTAGCGAGAATTTTTTTTTTTTTTAGCAACAGTTTATGTAGATGTTCATTCATTAGACGATCGGTTTAGCTTTGGAATGCTGTACTGCATGCAATAACAATGGCAAAGTCAATAATGAGTATAGCAAAAAATACATACATGCATACATACATTTTGGAAATAGTAATAAAAAGATCAAATAGTGGCATACTGTTTACATGCCTTCTGACTCCTTTCACAGCTGGAGCTGAGTGATGACATTGTCAGAATTGTCCAGGCTGCTATGAATGCAGATGGGGGCCAGCCAGAGCTTAAGAAGGCAAACAGTGTTGTGAGATCCTTTTTTACAAAGGTGAGTGCTTCTAAGTGGTTGCCTGTGAAATGACCCTGTCCAAGTATATTAAAGCGGAGTTCCACCCTTAAAATCACTTTTTTTCATTACATCCAGCATACTGGCGTCAGCGCCAGTATGCTGTTTTTTTTTTTTTTTTAATGAGCGTACTTACTTTATATCAAAACATTGAATTCCAGGCGCACCGCGGAGTGTCGCCGCTATAAGGCGTCACGCCTTCCGGAAACAGCCGATTAGCATTCGGCTTTTACTCGGCGCCTGCGCACAGACCCAGGAGCTGACTGCGCAGGCGCCGTATATAGCGCGTCATGCCCTCCGAAAAAACCCGAACTAGGACCGGCTATTTTCGGGGCCTGCGCAGTCAGCTCCTGGGTCTGTGCGCAGGCGCCGAATGCTAATCGGCTGTTTCCGGAAGGCGTGACGCCTTATAGCGGCGACACTCCGCGGTGTGCCTGGAATTCAATGTTGTGATATAAAGTAAGTACGCGCATTAAAAAAAAAAAAAAAAAACAGCATACTGGCGCTGACGCCAGTATGCTGGATGTAATGGAAAAAAAGTGATTTTAAGGGTGGAACTCCGCTTTAAGCATAAGACAGTAATTACATTTTGTCTTCAAATGCATCAACTGTATTTTATTGACAGAAAAAAACTTCTGGAAAATCCACAAAAGAATCCCTCCCACCCCCAGCTAACCTTGGTATCCTTAGGTGATGGACCTCTTCTCTCTACCAAGAGAAGCTTACCACCTTGTATGGAGGTTTCCATCCGATCTCTCCCTCTGTGTGATCTAGTGCAAGATGTTCTTTCTATTATTCTTCTGCTCTTCATGCAGCTTCTGGAATGCTTCAGCCTCCGCATGGTTTTGGGTAATAATGTCTTGACCCTTCCTGATGTAAAATGCAGGGATGGCCTGTAATGGTCTGCAAATGGTTCTGCTATGGGTGTTCCCCTTGTCAAGTGGTGCAACACATGTAGTTAGCCACAGATTACTTGAGATCTGGAGACCCCCAAAGTGGCAAATCCATTTTGGGGGCAAAAAAAGGTATGGTTTATCCCCTGTTAATCTGGTTTATGGGATTGTGGTGAGTACATATTGGAAGCACTTTAAACATTTAGCCCAGGGTGCCTTTCTTCCTTTAGAACCCCTTTGAGAGTCATGGGGAGTGGCTTAATAGTTCTCTAATGGTCATGGTAGAGAACTGGGAGGTTGGTGTTTTTATTTTGGCACCATATACAGTCAGTGGAGTGTCTATTGTGACTCTGCTGTGTCTGTGTGCATCCTCAAAGCGGTTCATCCCCGACTGGACACTCCTGCGCTCTACTGCGATGCCTCAATTCAGGGGAGTTATTGTGACTGCACATCTTGCCTCTTCCTCTTTGCAAATGGGACTTCCGACCAGCAAATTTTCTGCTTCTCCCTCTGCTGAGGGCACATTATAAGTGACTTTACCTGGGTTACAGCAGCCTTACAAGTGCTTGACAGTGAGGCGTTCCCTCTCCACATTTACTGTTATAGAGGTTGTGAGTATTCTTCTTGGGACTATTTCACAACCATGGCAGAGGAAGAGTCTGAGGCAGAAAGGGTCACATAGACTTGTTGGCTCAGACACTGCTTTTATCTTTGTTGGAGGTAGTAGTTCTTTTTATGGCCCCAATACCCTTTACTTTGTTGTCCCACTCTGTCTCCTAGCCTTCCTCTGGCCATTTGACTGGCCCATGAGCCACACCAGCTACTTCTTTTGGAGCAAACAGATTATGCTCACTCTAAAGTTTCCAGTATGGGGTCCTCATTAAAGAAGAGCAAGGTTTTGCCTGTAATGCCTCTCTTCGGAGGGCTGGATCCTGGTTTCCAGTACTTTGGCTATGACCACATACCAAAGTTTTTCTGGCATGATGTGGTACAGGTCTAGCGGAATGGAAACCCTGTCTAGGAACCCAGTCCCTGAAGGTCTGTTGACTTAACCTGCCGTGATGGGTGAAGATTGGGTCTGTCTGTGCTCAGCAGTATCCTGTAGCGGGATAAGGTGAAGACAATCCTAGATAAATACATTAAGGATTATCTTCCATGAGTGGATGCATGTCTTCTTATCTGTTTTCTGCCACTAGAGGGAGTAAAGATACATAAAGAGACAGACTTTTTATGCTCTCCAGGAAGAAAGCTCAGTGTCAGCCGGTCTGTTAAGCGGGTCACTTCCTCTGCTTCAGACTCTGCAACAGTTGGGGGGGTCCCTTGTAGTCCGAGGTCTACGACGCTCCTTTTGGGAGGCTCTGAATCACCCCCGCCTCCACCATTTCCCTACGCTCGTGAAGGGGCTGTGCTTCTGAAGGCGGTAGGCGGGGGTGGGGATGTGGTTGCCACTGGCACGCCTGTGCAGGCGCAGGACGGGCCCTTCAAAAAAAAAAAAAAAACTGACTCCAGAGCTCTGTAAAGCCAGAGGGACACAGCAGCTTGGGGCAAGTAAGCACGTCCTGTGTGTTGGATACAGACATACCTAAGACGCCTACTCAGCATCAAGCTGTGCAGTTTAGCAGGTATTGTTTTTTTTTGCTAGAAGTTTAGCTATTGATGCACCTGTGTTAAGTTCCCCTGCTTTTAGCTTAGGGCTATGTCTCCCTGTAGAAAAGGTTCAGGGGCAGGACACACTACTAAACCTTGTGGACAGCCTTCCCAGAAGGGTTGAAGCTGTTATAGCTGCAAAGAGTGGGCCAACGCAATACGGAACCTATGGACTAAGACCGGCATGACCTTAACATTCATGCGCGTGTGAAGGCAGGTGTCCCAATACTTTTGGTAATATAGTGTGCATATAAAAAATAAATATATATTATTATTTATTTGTTTATATTTTATTTTATTTTTCAATATAAGTTTATCAAATATTTGCAAGCATAATTTGATACCTCTTGGGCCTTCTCTATTCATCAGTTGTGTGTTATACATTTTATCTGAGTTCTAATATACACATATTTCTTTATTTTCTCTAGCAAATGGAGCGTGTTTTCCCTTGGTTTAACGTAAAAAAATCTCGCTTTTGGGAACCAAATAAGGTTAACAGCAAGTAAGTTGTGGATTAAAGCTTTGGGTTTTATTTTTGAGATCCTTGAGCCATCTCATAGATCTGGAGGAAAATTATGCCTAAATAACAATAGCTTTGGCCTTGGGAGGGGAAAAGGAAAATTAAAGAGCAAGTAAACCCTTGTAAAAAAAAAAAAAAACCCTGCAAGACAAAGGCATAATGAGCTAGTATGCATAGCATACTAGCTCATTATGCATTACTTTCCTCAGATCGAAGCCCCCGCAGCGTCCCGGTCTCCCCCTCCGGCTGCGGACATGTCGTCCTGGAGTTACTTCTGGGTATTAAACGTTAAACATGTTTCCGTATGTTCATCTCAATTACATGGGAGTTGATGGGATTAGTAATTTACAAACGAAAGATAACAGGACTTTTGTAGTCTATAAAAGCTGCATGCCAGCCCTGGAATAACCCCTTTCTAGTACCAACAGTTTAGTAGTAAGGGTGTACCAAAAGAATGATCATAAACACAAAAGGGTGGACCTGTGTCCATCAATGGATTTCAAGAATTTTTTTACTACATACACAAATCTTGTTTCTCAGTTGTACAGGACATAGGCTGTTTAATATTTAACCATGGGTTATATTCAGTTACTCTGGGAGGAATGTACATTGGCAAAAACAAAAGATAGATGTAAATTGTGATAGTTGCGCACTATGGTAATGGTGTATGGAGAAATTAATAAAATAATATAATAAGTGAAAAATTGCTGATGGCACTAATTGAACTTAAAGGGGTTGTAAAGGTTTGTTTTTTTATTTTTTAAATAGGTTCCTTTAACCACTTAACCCCCGGACCATATTGCTGGTCAAAGACCAGAGCACTTTTTGCGATTCGGCACTGCATTGCTTTGACTGACAATTGTGTGGTCGTGCGACGTGGCTCCCAAACAAAATTGCCCCCCCCCCCCCCCCACAAATAGAGCTTTCTTTTGGTGGTATTTGATCACCTCTGTGGTTTTTAGTTTTTGCGCTATAAACAAAAATAGAGCGTAAATTTTGAATAAAAATGAATATTTTTTACTTTTTGCTATAATAAATATCCCCAAAAAATATATAAAAACAATTTTTTTTTCCTCAGTTTAGGCCGATACGTATTCTACATATTTTTCGGAAAAAAATCACAATAAGCGTTTATTGATTGGTTTGCGCAAAAGTTAAAGCGTTTGCAAAATAGGGGGTAGTTTTATGGCATTTTTATTAATATTTTTTTTTTACTAGTAATAGCGGCGATCAGCGATTTTTTTTTTTTTTTCCCCCCCCGGTACTGCGACATTATGGCGGCCACTTTTGACACATTTTTGTGACCATTGGCATTTTTATAGCGTTCAGTGCTATAAAAATGCATTGGATTACTATAAAAAAGCCACTGGCAGGGAAGGAGTTAACACTAGGGGGCAGGGAAGGGGTTAAGTATGTTCCCTGGGTGTGTTCTAACTATAGGGGGGGTGGACTGACTCGGGGGCGAGCGTGCGCGCCCCTATTGGCTGCTAGGCAAGGTGACGTAGAGCTACGGGCTCTCGTCCAGCAGACCCAACCTGCCGCCATATAACTGTGGTGGCTGGTCGGCAACCAGTTAAGCTAGTGCATTGTTGGTTCACTAATATTTTCTTTCAATTTCCCTTCTAAATGTATTTTTTTTATCTGAATTTCTCACTCCCTGTTTCTCCTCAGTAAGCTTGCCCCCATCATCCGAGCTGTTCAGACTGGGGGTTAGTCAGCCAGAACAGCTTACTGAGAAGGAACAGGAAGTGAGAAATTCAGATAAAGAAAAGACATTTAGAAGGGAACTCGAAGGAAAATGTCAATGAACCAACAATGCAATGTCCAATTAAATGACGGTACCAACATATGACACAGAATAAATGAATATTCAGATAATATTCACGCTTGTGTCCTGTACAGTACGGTACTCAAAGATATTGAATTTACAGGCACTCTATAAAGAAATGAGAAATATAAAAAGATTTTGTGAGTGAATTGACTAAGTTGATAGTCAAACTTTTTTTTTGCATGTCTCTTAAGTTATGGCCTAACATTTAAAACCTTTTTCATGGAGATTTTACTTTTACATCATTGTAATTTAAATTATTCGTAAAATAGTCTATTTAAAGAATATACTTCATTTTCAATTTTCACAGGTAAATGTGTAATTTTCTTAATATAAATAAAGCATTGTACAGACTTTTAGTAGTTTGCTGATCTTAAAACTTGACCTTTTGTTGACCACAGTAACAGCATGTTACCCAATGCAGTCCTACCGCCATCTCTGGATCATAACTATGCTCAGTGGCAAGAAAGGGAGAACAGTCTGGCTGTGCAACCACCTCTAATGAAAAAAATCATTCCAGCCCCTAAACCCAGATCTCCTGAAGACCCAGCATCACCACAGCCTACACACTCACCTGTCCAAGCTACAATAGGTTTGTACATCATTTTTTTGTGTGGTGTGGACTTTTAAATTGTAATTTCCTTGATAGAAAAGATTGATATGAATGTAAAGCATTTCAATAGCTATAACAATTGTTGGCGCTGTATAAACTCCTGTAGAAATAATCAAAATGGTTTTTTTTTCTGTCGTTTATTAGCTTGAACTTGGTTGTTATAAAGCCTAAACATTTTTTTACTTGAATGCATTCCTTACATTAGGTTAATGCATGTTTATGTAGTAGTAGTGTCCCTTAAAGCGGAGTTCCAGCCTTTTAGTGTTTACTAAAAGTCAGCAGCTACAAAAAGTGTAGCTGCTGACTTTTAATAAACAGACACTTACCTGCTCCACGTTCCATCGTCGCGGCCGCCCAAAGCTCCGCTCCTCTTCTCCACCCCCTCTCCGGCCGGCACCTCTATTCATAGTGTGGGCACCCGGCCATGACAGCTTTCGGCTTCACGGCAGGGCACATCTCCTGGGACCTGTCACTTGTTCCTGAAGATCGTCTAAAGGGAGGGGCCACCTAAGACGACAAGAGAAGTCGCCGAGGCGGTCCCTGGGCGGAAGGAGGAAGTGGGAGAGGAAGTCCCACTCCTACCGAAGCTCCCACTCCCCCCAAAAAGAATTACATGCCAAATGTGGCATATAAGGGGGTGAGGAGTGCTTAAAGTGTTAGTTCCACTTTTGTGTGGAACTCCGCTTTAAGCGTAGACCTAGACTGTGTGTTTTTTTCCCCCCTTTATTATGAATTCAAATAATTTAAAAATATGGTCCCCTACTTCCCATCATCACAGCATATACTTGCAGCTTCTTATGGTGCATAGTTCTGACAGAGATTTTGTTGATGTTTTAGCAATCACTAACACTGTCACAAGCTGTGAGGCCGCGTACACACATATGAGAACCTCGTCGGGCTAAACCCATCGTTCCGCCTGATGAGGTTCTCGGCCGGCCGCCGAGTTCGTCGACCAGGCTGTCGAAAAAGGCGTCGAGCCATTAGTCCCGATGGCCCGTCGAGGAACTAGAGAACCTGCTCTCTATTTTGGCTCGACGCCTCGCACGATCGTCAGTTTGCTCGGCGAAAACTTACACACGATCGAGCTTCTCGGCAGAATATGGATCCCAGCGAGCTTCTCGCTGGGTTCTGCCAAGAAGCTCGGTCGTGTGTACTGGGCCTTAGGCCTCATTCACACTATGTAGCACTTTGCACGTGTGCACTTTTTCATGATTTGTACATATGACATCCTGTTTATTTCAAAAGGCTTCATGCAATAAAAGTGGCAAAATAGCTTAATTATTTTTTTTTGAGCTTTGCTTGTTTTGCCTCCTTGGTTTTCTACATTTTGGGTGCCATTAACAGTAAATGCAATTTTACACCCGTTCCAAGCACTTCAAAGGTATCAATGCAGCCAGCTCATGCACACTGCAGCTCAAAAAAAAGCTGCTTTTAGGCCCCGTACACACGGCCGAGGTTCTCGCTAGAAACCAGCGAGAACCTCGCTGGGAGCTGAATTCCATCGAGAACCTCGGCCGTGTGTACGCTCTCTGCTCGCCCCGCCCGTCGGGAAACCCGTCGAGCAAATAGAGAACAGGTTCTCTATTTGCTCGACGGCCTGTCGGGATGAACGGCTGGTTGCCATTCCCGACGGGCGGGTCGCAGATTCTGACGGCCGGCAGAGAACCTCGACGGGCGGAACGATGTGTACGGGGCTTTACAGGCATTTGATCTTTTATTTCTCTGCCCAAAAGCTTGAAGAAGCTTGTGCTATTTTGTGCTCTTTTGCACATTTTTTTATTGCGCTTCTTTGAGCTTTTTTTAACATTGGTGGTTATTTTTCACAAACCTCCCCATAACTCCTTTTTTTTTTTTTTTTTTTGAGCCTTTTTTACACTTTTCCACAAATTTTTGGGCACTTGGGCGTCTTTCCTGCTCAAAAACATGGGTTTGTGGGTTTTTTTTTCTGCCTGTAAGAGCATATGCCTGTAAAAGCCTGAAAGAGCAATCGTGTGCATGGCCACATTGGCTAACATGGAAGGGAGTTTCCAGCTAAAAAAATGAAAGCTTTAATAAGCTCAAAAGCTTGTAGGAACAGCTTCTTTAAGCTGCAGTGTGCATGAGCCCTTGAATCGATCAGTGCAAAATGACTGCTGCTGATTGCTTAGCTGGACAGACTAGAAAGGGATTCAAGGTAGTAACAAAGTCCTGTAAGCACACAACTTCAGTTTGTACAATTTTTTTTGCAATTGTTGTTTTAAATGGGCAGCACAGTGGCATGTTGCTTAGTAGCACATCTGCTTGGCAGCACTAGGGGCACCCATTTGTATCCCAACCATGACACGTGCTGCATGGATTTTGCATGTTCTCCCTGTGCTTGTGTGGTTTTCTTCTGGGTCCTCTCACAATCCAAGGACATGGTTGTAGGTTAATGGACTTCTGTCTAAATTGACCGTAGTATGTTTATGTATGAATGTAAGTTAGGGGCCTTAAATTGTAAGTTCCTTAAGGACAGATATATGTTGTAAATGTCAATATGTGGGTGAAGCGCTGTGAAAATTGTCAATGCTTTTTAAATACCAGTAAATAAATTTAATAGTTTTTACAGTTAGTGCGATTTTTAATTTTCAAAAATGTTTTTTTGGTTTCTGTTTTTGAACCTGCAGACCAAGGTAGAGAAGATAGCCCAGAATTGTTACCACCACCCGGGGTAGAAGATAATCGCCAATGCGCCCTGTGTTTAAAGTTTGGAGATGACCATGCTAATGTAAGTGCCACTTATTATTTTCCTTTTTACCTCAAGAGCACAGCACCTTCTTATTCTGTCTCCTAGTTATATAAGTAGTCTTTTAAAAGAAACCTGTGTTGGGAGAAACTTGCATATTGCCATTATTGTGCTTCCCACTTAACTAGAAAAAGGCTTTTTGCTGGCCTGTTATATTGTATGTAACCTCTAGTTTCAGTAACTTCAATGTAGCCAAGTAGATCTGACTTTTATGATTTGCTTGCTTGTTCTTGGTCACAGTATTTCAGTGGACCAACATGGTAGCCAGAAAACTAATACATTTCTGAACATTGTTTTTTTATTTTATTTTTTATTTGGGGTTGATTCACCCTTAATCAGTTGGCTCCATCAAGCAGGCACCACAACCTTCAGTCAATGAGCATCTGCTGGGCTTGAGAGAGTATATTACTGCAAATTAATGAATTCCCTTGGGGACCCCAAGGTCTCCAGAACTAGTGTCCCTATTGCAAGATTTCCCCTCTATTACTTTTCTGGAAATAACTCAAAGTTTGGAAATTTATTTTTCTTTCATTTTTAATGATAATAGTAAACAGGACAAATAGAGAAGGTGAATCTCCTACAAGGGAGCACAGACCACAATAAAAACCGACAAGTGTGCTAATCCATTTCCACTCTGTCCGAAACTAAACAAAGAGAAAAAGTTTTGCTTTCAGTTACTTAAATTTTCTTTGTTGTACATCATGGAACACATGAGGGGTGATTTACTAAAACTGGGGAGTGCAAAATCTGGTGCAGCTGTGCATGGTAGCCAATTAGCTTCTAACTTCAGCTTGTTCAATCAAACTTTGACACAAAAACCTGGAAGCTGATTGGTTTCTATGCAGAGCTGCGCCAGAATGTGCACTCTCCAGTGTTGGTAAATGAACTCCATAGTGTCCACTTGAATCCCAATGACCGGGTTATGCTGCTATCAGCGGGTGACTGGACACTGGCCAAAAAAAGACAGAAAATCCTCCTACCTCTCCTCTTACCTCCTTCCTCCCCTAGGCTTGACCTCTCCTCAGTAGGCAGAAAATCTTTTTTCTTGCCAGCATCCGTTTTCACTGTAGTCCCTTGCTGGCCCACTGTGTTGTTGCCCGCTCCTGCTGTCCTATGTACAACAAAAGTGGTCTCCCAGGTGGAGCTGTGCCCCCTCTGCACTTTATGAGACTAGTACAGGATAATGACATCACAGGGTTTCATTGCATCAGCCATATTGCCCACCTCATGTAACTTTTGTAGCAGCGACAGGGGCAACGATACATCCAGCATTCATTCCACGATTGAAGGGACCACATTTGCAGCCCTCTCTCTTTTTTTTTTTTTTTTCCATTGTCAGCACAGCAGTTATGCCTCCAGGGTCACATGAGCGCACCTGCTCGGGGTGGTGGGGGCACTGGCAGCCTTAGAGGTATTCTAGGATAACAAGTGCACAGTTGGCATTTGCATAATAACTGGGATTGCTATATCAGCAGGTCAAATGTCTCAGACAGTAGAGACGAAGGGACACAGGGGAATGGGTCACAAATCAGGGAGAGATGGGGGCATTTTACATTTTAATTTTTTTTTCTATTTATTTATTTAAATTTACTTTTTAACACTATACCTTTCTTTTTGGTCGTAAAATGCAGTAGAATACCACTCTGAGCTATTTTAATAAAGGACTTGTCAAAAACCGGATACTTGTTTTTTTTTTTTTTTCACTGCTTTTTGGGGCAAATGGGTAGGGGTAGGTTCCTTGTTTAATGTTCTTCTTCTTCTTTTTTTTTTTCGTAGGATGCTGGACGCCTGCTTTACATTGGACAAGATGAATGGACACATGTTAACTGTGCTTTGTGGTCAGCAGAAGTTTTTGAAGATGATGATGGCTCCCTTAAAAATGTTCACATGGCAGTTATCAGAGGGAAGCAGCTGGTATGTTTCTATGGAGCTGCTCTGTGTTGCATAAACTGACATGCTTTTGAAGTGATGCTAAATGAGGGAACATTTGAAAGGCCTCACACAAAAGAGCACTAGATACATTGGTAACCTAAATCCTCAGTGTAGGAAATATCTTGACAGGACGATAAATACTGAGGAAAGGGTTGTTGTATTATCATACAGAGAAGACCTGCTTTATGGAATCCTCAAGCAAAACACTACAGGTGAAACTTGAAAATTTTTAATATTGTTCAAAAGTTCATTTATTTCACGAATGCAACTTAAAAGGTGAAACTGATATTTGAGATAGACTCATTACATGCAAAGCAATATAATTCAAGGCGTGATTTGTCATAAATGTGATGATTATGGCTTACAGCTAATGAAAACCCAAAATCCACAATCTCAGAAAATTAGAATATAACATGCAATCAATAAAACAAGTATTGTACATAGAACAATATGGGACCTCTGAAAAGTATAAGCATGCATATGGTTTGGGCCCCTTTTTTCAGCAATTACTGCCTCAATGCGGCGTGGCATGGAAGCTATCAGCCTGTGGCAGTGCTGAGGTGTTATGGAAGACCAGGATGCTTCAATAGTGGCCTTCAGCTCTTCTGCATTGTTGAGTCACATGTCTTTCATCTTACATAGATTCTCTATGGGGTTCAGGTCAGGCGAGTTTGCTGGCCAATCAAGCACAGTAATCCCACGGGCATTGAACCAGGTTTTGGTGCTTTTGGCAGTGTGGGCAGGTGCCAAGTCCTGCTGGAAAATGAAGTCAGCCTCCCATAGGGCTTGTCTGTGGAAGGAAACATGAAGTTCTCCTGGTAGACGGCTGCGTTGACCCTGGACTTAAAGAGGAGTTCCACCCAAATTTGGAACTTCCTCTTATCCCACTCCACACCCCCCTTACATGCCACATTTGGCATGTAATTTTTTTGGGGGGGGGGTGGGGGCTTCAGTAGGAGTGGGACTTCCTGTCCCACTTCCTGCTTCCGCCGAGGGGCTGAATAGGCGAGAGGCGTAATCGCCTTTTTTCAGCCCCTCCCTGGAGGCGATGGCCTAGGACACTGACAGGTCCTAGGCAATCGCCTCTCCAATCAGCGGCGAGCCGCGCCGCGCGTGCATGCGCAGTGCGGCTCGCGCATGCGCAGTGGGTGCCCGGCCGTGAAGCCGAAGGCTGTCACGGCTGGGTGCCCACAGTCGGGATGGAGACGCCGGCCGGGGAGGGGGGGAGAGGAGCGGAGCCCTGGTCGGCGCGTCGCTGGAACGCAGGAGCAGGTAAGTCAGTGTTTATTAAAAGCCAGCAGCTACACTTTTTGTAGCTGCTGACTTTTAATAAACACATTTTTGGGCTGGAACACCCCTTTAATAAAGCACCGTGGACCAACACCAGCAGATGACATGGCTCCCCAAATCAACACAGACTGTGGAAACTTCACATTGGACTTTCTGCATTCTTCCTCCATACTTGGGCTGCTTGGTTTCCAAATGAGATGCCAAATTTGCTCTCATCAGAAAAGAGGACTTTGGACCACTGAGCAACAGACCAGGTCTGTTTTTCTTTAGCCCAGGTAAGACGCTTCTGGCATTTGTTGTTCAGGAGTGGCTTGACAAGAGGAATACGACATTTGAAGCCCATGTCCAGGACCCGTCTGTGTGTGTGGTGCTCTTGATGCACTGACTCTGCCTCAGTCCACTCCTTGTGAAAGTCCCCAACACTTTAAAATGGCCTTTTCCTGACAATCCTCTCCAGGCTGCGGTCATTCTCACTGCTTGTGCACCTTTTTCTTCCACACTTTTCCCTTCCACATAACTTTCTATTGCTGTACTTAGATACAGCACTTTGGGAACATCCAACTTCTTTTGCAATTAACTTTTGAGGCTTTCCCTCCTTATGGAGGGGGTCAATAATGGTTTTCTGCACAACTGTTAGGTCAGCATTCTTTCCCATGATTGTGATTCCTACTGAACCAGACTGAGAGACAATTTAAAGGCTCAGATACCCTTTGCATGTGTTATGGCTTAATTAGCTGATTAGAGTGGGACACTTTGAGCCTAGAATATTGCACCTTTTCACAATATTCTAATTTTCTGAGATTGTGGATTTGGAGTTTTCATGAGCTGTAAGCCATAATATCACAATTATGACAAATCACGGCTTGAACTATCTTGCTTTGCATGTAATGAGTCTATCTCATATATTAGTTTCACCTTTTAAGTTGCATTAGTGAAATAAATGAACTTTTGCATGATATTCAAATCAGTACAGTGAATAAGCCTTGTAGTTTTGGCTTTTGATGAAGTTGCAGTGTGCTTTTTATTTTGCTACAACCTATGAAGCAAACAAATGCTTTCCTTCACATTTTGTGTTTATTGATATTTTTAAACCGCAATTTGTTGATGCTGCATTAGGTGTTGGAATGTATCAGCTAGCTTGGAAGAGGGCGACTGTGATCTGCTAAGGCCTTGTGTATACATTCATTATATGTGTGACCGTTTTCCTTTATTATCCATTGAGGGACACAAAGTCCTAAACCTTCAGGTTATACTGCTGCATACAGGAGAATTGGACACTGGCAAAGAAAATAAAACTGTGGGCAAGCCCAAGGCATTAAGCCCTTCTAGAACCAGCATGCCTTTTTTCCACTGAACTAGACGGATGGAGGTATTTTCTCAGCTCCTTTGTTTTAAGGATTTATCCAATTTTTTTATTTTTTTAGCGATTTTTTTATTTTTTCATATTTTAGATGCTATATTGCGCTAATACCGTCACTTAACCCTAAACAGCTGCCGTTTTAAAGTGAGGAAAAAAAAAACCCAACAGTGTGTAAAATATGCCAAGCTAAAAGCAAATAAATCCAATTGCAATAATGCATAACGACGTGACGCTCCTTATGCGACGGGGGGAGGTAGTTTTTGTCATCACGTCAATCACCTGCTGGATAGGAACGTCCACTCCCGCGGGAGGCACTACCCGGAAGTCGGGGAAAAAAATAGCTGTACGAGGTATGTACAGCAAAAAAAAAAATTGGCATACTGTCAATGTAGAGAGTGAGCTCATTGTAATGTTAGAAAATAGTTTTTAGGGTGAACCTCCGATTTAATGTTTTTAATGAATACATAGCCACATGCATATTTTTGTTTAGTATTTTTTTTTTTTTTATCTGCCCATATCATATAGTTTTTACATTTTATCCCATTGCTGCATTTTTTTATCCTTTTTTCTGCAGAGATGTGAGAATTGTCTGAAGTTGGGTGCCACTGTTGGCTGCTGCCTGTCTTCATGCACAAGTAACTACCACTTCATGTGCTCAAGACTTAAGAATTGTGTCTTTCTTGAGGATAAGAAGGTATACTGTCAAAGACACCGGGACCTAGTTAAAGGAGAGGTAAGTTTTATATTCATTAGAGTGAATTTTTTTCCTTTGAAATGGCTATAGAATTGTGGAAAAAAAAAAAAAATGTCAGATGCTTTTCTAAGAAAAGGCTGCCAACGGTGGGCTAAAAATGCCCCACTAGTGCCAGTAATGCGCTGCAAATCCAATGGTAAAATAGTGCCGTTTTACCGCTATTTTACCGCCGATGCTATGGGTGGCACCAGTGTGAAAGGGGTCTTAGAGGTGACATAACTTGACAGCAATGACGCAATGTGTATACATAAAGATTACAAAACACTTTTTTTAAATATATGGGTTCACATTAAAAGTTAAAAACTCTACCACCAAAATGGCAATCTACAGTGTGTATCCCTTTTTTAGCAGCTCGCTGTTCCTGGTCTTAACACAGGCAGCTGTTGTGTGCAATCCACCTACTGCTCGTACTTCACTTGTGCCGCATACACACGATCAGTCCATCCGATGAGAACGGTCTGATGGACCGTTTTCAGTGGTTAACCGATGAAGCTGACGGATGGTCCGTCGCCCCTACACACCATCGGTTAAAAAAAACGATCGGGTCAGAATGCGGTGACGTAAAACACAATGACGTGCTGAAAAAAATTAAGTTCAATGCTTCCAAGCATGTGTCGACTTGATTCTAAACATGCGTGGATTTTTAACCTACTACCAACGATCGGTTTTGACCTATCGGTTAGGAATCCATGGCTTAAATTTAAAACAAGTTTTTTTTTTTTTAACCGATGGATAACTAACCGATGGCGCCCACACCCGATCGGTTTGGTCCGATGAAAACGGTCCATCAGATCGTTCTCATCGGTTTAACCTATCGTGTGTACGCGGCCTTACTCTGCTAATGCACACACATGGACTGGCTCAGCCCCTGACATGTTTCATTGGAATGATAACTTCATCTTAGGAAGGTCACTTTTAGGCAGCAGCTGTCACTGTTACATTTTTTAATTTTGGTGTGTTTTGATTGCCATAAGCACACATACATTATGGTTTATATCTTGGCTTTGATTAACCCTTGGGGACTTTAATTCAGTTGTTGCATACAAAATCGGCTTCCAATAATCTTTAATTTGTAATACAAGTCCAAGATCAATGTATTCTTTAAAAATTTTGAGCAAAATAAAATAAAAGATGTTCTTCCAGAAAGATGAGCAGAGGTGCATGTTCAGTTAATTTTCATTTACTAAAGCCCAGTGACAATATTCGATCATCTACCTCCAGGGTGTTTGTGTAAAAGCACATTTTACTATCACGTTTTATTCCATATGGGACCTCATTAAAACACCCAGGTTTTTCTGGTAAGCTAAAAGCTTAAAAGCCGTATATATTTTAACAGCCGACTAGCACATTTGCCTTATAGCACAGGGAATCTGTGTTGTTGATTCTCACCAAGAACATTGTGTACTTGGGGATTGTCTGTTTTTGCGTATATGTGTTTTGGAGTTTTTTATACACTTTGATTAATCTCCCACAATGAAACAATATATTGGCTAATTGGCTTTTAACCAGATAAAGTGTGGATAACTATAGAAGGGAATATCAGAGTGTAAGCTCCTTCTGAGGTAGGGGAATTTGTTTAGGCATAATAAAACTCACCTGCCAAACTTAATTGGCTAGATCCACAAATAACTGCCTATCTTTAGGCAGGCGTAGCGTATCTAAGATACACTATGCCGCCGTAACGTAGAGCGGCAGGTTCCTTATCCACAAAGAATTTGTGCCGTAAGTTACGGCAGCGTAGTGTAATTGTGTCGGCATAAGCCCGCGCAATTCAAATGTCTCAGATGTGGGCGTGATCTATGTTAAATCATCGTGACCCCACGTAAATGATGTTTTTTTTGAACGGCGCATGCGCCGTCCGTGGAGGTATTCCAGTGCGCATGCGCGAATTCACGTTGAAAATAGTCTGCTTTCGACATGAACGTAACTTATGCAAATTCCTATTCGTGAACGTTTTGTGTAAACAACGTAAAATTCTACGCTGGCCCGACATCCATACTTAACATTGTGAACGCCTATACATACCAGTGGTAACTTTACGCCAGAAAACGCCTTACGCAAATGACGTAAAAAATGCGCCGGCCGCACGTACATTCGTGGATCGGCGTATCTAGGTCATTTGCATATTCTACGTGGAAAATCTACGGAAGCGCCCCTAGCGGCCAGCGTAAAAATGCAATTAAGATACAACGGCGTAATAGACTTACGTCAGTTGTATCTTAGCAAAATTCCGGCGTATCTTGTTTTGTGGATACAAAACAAAGATACGCCGGCGCAGATTTGAAATTACAGCGGCGTATCTGGAGATACGCCGCCGTATAGTTTTGTGGATCTGGCCCAATATTTTTATTGCAAATGCCTGTTAAGTTATTAGAAAATGTATAATAATGAAATTCGAAATTAATAATACAATTATTATTGTGCTATTGTTGATGATCCCCAAATCTAGCATACATTTTGATCATTAATAGGAAATATGTATTTTAGAAAGGTGCAAACATGCTGTGTGCATGCTTATATAGTTTTTCCTTACATTTGTTTGTTTTTTTGCAGATTGTGTCTGACAACAGTTTTGAGGTTCTCAGAAGAGTTTTTGTTGACTTCGAAGGAATTAATCTGCGTAGAAAGTTTCTGAGTGGTTTAGAGTCAGAAAACATACATATGATGATTGGTGAGTGTAACGGTCAGGGGTTAACACCATTTACGATATTTAATTCCACCAGCTTATCGACACTCCACAATCCATCAGACGAACCCCAATAACGAGACACAGCTCTGTTTTGAGGTTCAAATGAATAGACTCTTTAATGGTGAACTCAGGCTTTTATACAGTTAGAAACCCCAAGGAACAATGGCTTAACTCCACCCACAGCATGACACAAGGAGATCAATACACATCTTTAGGAGACAGACATCATGTCTCCGAAATAATCGAAATGAGCTAATTACTAATCATTTACTCCGAGATAAGCTCTTCTCACCTGCTATACAATACACATTTATCATCAATAGAAATTTACACAATACAGTGTCAATTAGCATCACACAATATAAAGTTCTTGAGAGCCAGACTAAGGTTCATTTACATGACAGAAGCAGACAACATTAAACACCTTAACAGTCTGTGTTCCCACATTGAAGGAGTCACTCTTTTATTGACCTGTTGGGTTCAGAATCAACAACCTGTAATTAGTTCTTCCAGACATTCTTGAATATATTGTGGATTATATTACTGCCTTGTAGTCCAAGATATCATTTCTCAGTCATCCTATGTCCCTAGTGGACATAGGATGACCCTAGGCACAAGAGTCATTGGTGAAGCTGAAATAGGAGTACCCCACACCCTTTAAGAGCCTCTGGCCCTCCTGTTACAGTGAAACTTTAGACAAAATGGGAAATCCCAGATTTGCAGGGGATGCATGCCATTAGATTGCATTAACAGTTCTATAGGTGTCTGCCGATTTATAGTTATGTTAATCCATATAAAGGGCAACTGACTTCAGAATATTAAAATAATACAAAAGGTGCGCTCGGCCACAAAAAAAACATGAAAAGTCAAAATACTGCCGCAATCAAAAAATAAAGATAAGGAAATAAAGATAAGGAATTTAAGATAGTCACTATATAAGATGCGCTGTGATTTGACTGTCCCAAATGCAAATATTCATGTGTGAAATAGATCACTATTCTAGTGACAGTTAAGTGTTCTACACATAATTACAAACTTAAAACTTGTATACAAAACATGTGAATACTTAATCAGGAGAACCTGTTACGAAAAATTGAAGGTAGTGTACAACAAAAAATAAAAATAAACTGTGTTCCATAGTTCATGTGTTCAAATGGAAATAATAAATAAAAGTGATTCCCACAAACAGTTCCAACAGTATAATCGTGGTATATAATCGATCAATTCCACATGAAAAGGGCATCACCACCATGCTGCAAGAAGCAAAATCAAACTTGTATATCTCTGATCTCATTTTGTCACATCAGACAATATGTAAGGCAATGGAGAGGCTCATAGCGCATTACTGTATACAAATGTATTGTATAATAATGCACTTTTCTCTACCTGCAATTTTTCGTAGTAGATTCTCCTGATTAAGGCTTCTTTTACACAAGGCGGACTCCGCCAGCTCAGCGACAGATCTCTCCGCTGAGCAGGCGGATGACAAGTCCCTCTCTGCTCACTGAACGGGGAGGGGCTTGTGCAGCGCCGCTGTCTCCTATGGACAGATCTGATAAAGACGGACAGCATGTCTGTTTTCATCAGATCTCATCCGATCCACCATGGCTCTGCTCAGGCGGACCTAAGCGGTCTGACCGTGTGAAAGGTCCTTAGGCAGAGTTGAGCAACTTTATCCATACTCACCAATGCAGCCTCACCCTGCGCGTCCACCAATGCACCCCCCCCCCCCCGCCTCCACCATTACAGAACCCCCCGCGCGTCCACCAATGCAGCCGCCAACCGCGCGTCCACACCACAATGCAGCCGACACCCCCCCCTCCCGCGTCCACCAATGCAGCCGCCAGACAATGCCCCCCCCCCTCGCGCGTCCACCAATGCAGCAGGCACCTGACCCAAACACCCCCCCACCCCCACGCGCGTCCACCAATGCAGCAGGCACCTGACCCCCCCCCCCCGCGTCCACGAATGCGGAAGTCACCACCCCCCCCCCGCGTTCACCAATGCGGCGGAAGCCCCCAACCCCCCCGCGCGTCCAGCAATGCGGCGGCCGCCACCCCCCCAGCGCATCCACCAACACCCCCCCCCCTCCACCAATGCAGCAGCAGCCAAAACCACCCCCCCCCGCCACCACCAAAACCCCCCCCCCCCCCCCGCGCGTCCACCAATGCGGCCGCCGCGCGTCCACCAATGCGGCCGCCGCGCGTCCACCAATGCGGCCGCCGCGCGTCCACCAATGCAGCCGCCGCCACCACCCCTCCCGCGCGTCCACAAATGCAGAAGTCGCCACCCCCCCTGTGGCGGTCACCCTCCACCCGCGCATCCGCCGATGTGGCGGCCAACACCGCCCCCCGTCCACCAGTGCAGCCGCCAACCTCCCCCGTCCACCAATGCAGACACAGAGCCACCCCCGCGCGTCCACCATTGCAGCCCCCCCGCGCGTCCACCAATGCAGCCATCCCACTACCCCCCCCCGCCGCGCGTCCACCAATGCAGCCGCCATCTCCCTCCAGGCGTCCACCAATGCAGCCACCCCCACGCGTGTCCACCAATGCAGACGCTAACCCCCCCTCCCGCGCATCCACCCATGCAGAAACCAACACCCCCCCACGCGTCAACCAATGCAGGGGAGGAGAGGAAGATAATTTTCAGCCGGATGATCCTCGGAAGAGCGCCGAGGGACATTACTGGAACAGCTTTAATTTCAATTGCTGTGTTCCCGCCGCTCGGTGACACATACCTCCCTGCCCCCTGGTCGGGGGAACTTTGATTCATGTCACTCGTATTGGATGGGTGATCTGTCTATCAAATTCCCCGGGACCACGGGGCGGGGCTGTGTGTGACAGCGAGTGCAGGGAACACTTGGCTATTGAAATGAAAGCCACTAGTGATGTCCCCCGCATTCTGATCAACCAGCCGACTCTCTCTTCTCCTCCACTGGTGGTTCTTGACCCCCCCCCCCCCCCTTGGTTCCAGGCAGCACTTCCTCGCCAACCCTCAAAATCCACTTGCAAAATGCGAGCAGGCGAGTGGAATTTTTGAGGGCTGTCCTATAGTTGAATTTTGCTACCCTTTTTCCTGTCCTCATGTTTTTTTTTTTTCTTTACAGGTTCTATGACAGTAGACTGCCTTGGAATGCTAAGTGACTTATCGGATTGCGAAGAGAAGCTCTTCCCAATTGGATATCAGTATGTATCTTTTTTTTTTTGTGCATGAATTTATGAAATAATCTTGTTGTACATTGACGAAAGAAAAGATTCATAGCTCATATATTTTTGGACACAAAAGTCTAAACTCTTTAGTTTTGAGAATTTTTACCAGCTTCACATTTTGTATTGTATACACATTTCTATGTTTAATTTTGCTACATTTTGTATATTTAAATATATGTTCTGTTGGCTAGATGTTCACGAGTATATTGGAGTACAAACGATGCACGAAAGCGCTGTGTGTATACCTGCAAGATTCTGGAGTGTAGACCACCACACTCTGAGCCTGACATTAATAGCACCGTACATCATGAAGAGAACCGAACTATTGCTCACAGTCCTCGGCTTCGTGAGCTGCATGGTAAGATTTTAGGAAACCCTCTGGCTTCATTTTTTTAAATTTTTTTTATTTGTAAACGGGGACAAGGCCGCGCAGGCCAACAGAGTATAATGATACATACAGTGCATACAAAAGATTAGGTAGAGAATAACGGTACATAACATACTCAAAACATTGCGTTGGGCTTCAGTTTTAGTGTGGTTTATATTTTCACACACTTAGGATTGTGTTTTGAGCTTGACTATATAATTTTTTAATGCTGCTGATTACACCATTGCGTTTTGTCATATAATTCTTTGTGGTATGGTGCAACAAATTCACACTCAAGTCTATTACCACTTCTCATGCTCTCAGTGGCTAGCCGCTTGCTGAGTGGCTGAGACGAGTGTCAGTTCAGGCACCTGGCGGATCCAGACTCCCATTGTCAGGAAGACACGGTGCCTGGACTGATTCCTGTGATGTCAGCAGAGAGCGAACTGCAGTCACAGGAGTGCAAAACGAATTGCGCTCCTGTAATCCATAGGAAAAGTCCAGCCAAAGGAGCTTTGGCTGGACTTCTCCTTTTTAAGAAACCGCTTTTTTTTTTTGCTAGAAAATTACTTAGAATACCCAAACATAATATATTTTTTTTTAAGCAGAGGCCCTAGAGAATAAAATGGTGGGTGTTGCATTTTTTTGTGTCACACTGCATTTGCGCAGGTATTTTTTTAAACACAATTTTTGAGGAAAAAATACACTTTAGTGAACTTTTATTGCACAAAAACACAGTATAATATCCGATTGTTTGGTAAAATCTAAAAGAAGATGTTATGCCAAGTAAATAGATACTAACATGTCAAGCTTTAAATTGTGCATGCTCATGTAACGGCACCAAACTACGGTCCTTAAAAACAAATCTCCCCAAGTATGCTTTATAAGCTTTTACAGGTTACCAGTTTAGAGTTATAAAGGAGGTCTGGTTATAGTATCATTTCTCTCATTATAATGATTGTGGTGATACCCCACGTGTGGTACAAACCAGTGGCAGTGCATCCATTAGGGGCTTTCTTTCCAACCACCCCCTCTGTGTAATATGGATAGATTCATGCATTGCATTCATGCATTTGTGCCCATCATATGCAGATGAGGATTTTGTCACTTCCAATTTCAGTCTCATGTAATCAAGCCATTACCAGCTTGAACAAGCATCTAATCAAGCCAATCTTGGTTTGATCGGATGCTTTGGAGGGCAGAGGAGAGATCTGGGGTCTAAGTGACCTCAGGTGTCTCAGTAAACCGTACCTTTCACTGCCCACGCTATCACAAAGGATGATGTTCATTCTTGAGATGGTGTTTGTACCAGTGGCAGCTGGTGGTCAAAATTTTTGGGGGGTGCAAATGAACAGATATACAGCCAGCTGTGCCCATCATATGCAGCCACTGGATATGCAGGAAGAAGACACGCATGGAGGACACAGAGCTATTACGGCACTAAACGTCCCACAGCTCACTGCTTGTCCCGCTGCCTGATCCACCACTACATTGGGGTAAGTCCCGGGCAGAAAGTGGGAAGGAGGGAACAGTGGCTGCATATTATGGACACAAAGACTGCAATTGATGGAGCACAGTTGGCTGCATTTGCGGGGGACAGTCGATGCATATGATTTACACAGTTGGCTGCATATGATGAACACAGTTGGCTCCAGCGAAAGAGCACTGCAGAATCCGCAGTGAACTATGCCATGTCTGCGTCCCCTCCTTCGGCCGTTTTCTGGGAGACACATAGGTCTCAGAAGATAGCAAGGACCATTCAGAATGTGCAGCGCGACTCACGCATGCGCAGTAGGGGAACCAGACTGTGAAGCCGCAAGGCTTCACTTATAGAGATTCCCTTACTGAAGATGCCGGCAGCTTGCACACAAAGCTGAGGGACGGGTCTGCTTCGGATGAGGACATCGCGGGTGCCCTGGATAGGTGAGTGTCCTTATTTTAAAAGTCAGCAGCTGCAGTATTTGTAGCTGCTGACTTTTAATATATTTTATTTTTCGTACATCACGGGACACAGAGCGATATTTGTCAGGCTCTGAAGGATCAGATGAAGCAGGTTTTCAAAGAGATCCTGGCTCGGGATCTAGCTGATCTACCTAGGGCATTATGTTTTGCGGTAGATGCCATTAAAGATTCAATTTATCAAGCATCTCATCTTGCGCTCCTATTGGTGCATATGCGTAGGCTTCTGTCGCTAAAAAACTGGACGGCAGAAACACCTTGTAAAAAGCTCCTGGCCGGGTTTCTGTTCCACAGGGAATGGCTGTTCGGTGATGATTTGGACAAATATATCCAGTGGATATCTAACAGGAAGAGTACTCTGTTATCTACTAAAAGGACTTATAGACGTTCTTCCTTTAAACGTTCTACCTCCCCAGTCCCAGAGACATCAGCCTCTAGACAGTCTCGACGGCCTCCCCGATCGAGGCCCGGAGGAAAGACTCAGAACCAGACCCAGGGATGTAAAAAGTCCTGGAGACCGAAATCAACTAAGCAGAGCCCCAAGTCGGCCTTGTGAAGGGGCGCCCCCACTCAAGTGGGTGGGGGGGGAGGCTTCAACTGTTCTCAAAGGTTTGGCAGGAGGAGATTCAAGACAACTGGGTCCTCTCCACTGTGTCTCTAGGATACAAGTTAGAGTTGCGAAAACATCCTCCACCTCCGGTTTCTGAAGTCAAGTGTTCCACAAAAATCCAGTAAAGAGAAAGGCCCAGATTCACAGAGAGCGGGCGCACATTTACGCCGGCGTAGCGCACACACAGTATGCTATGCCGGCACAGCGCGGAGAGGCATGCACTGTATTCAGCAAGCTATTGCTCACCAAGATACGCCAGCGTAGCGTATTTTCGAAGGCTCAGGCCAGCGGAAGTGGGCGTGACCCCATGCAAATGATAGTCCGAGCATGGTGCAGTGCTTTACACCAGGCGTATCACGAACTGCGCAATGCGCCGTGACGTAGCCATGACGTGGAGGCATGAAACAGCACCCTTATGCGCATGCTGACAACAACGCCGGCACAACGGCCTAAGCTACGCCGGATCACTACTTACTCCGTGAACGTAACGTACGCCCAATACGCCGGCCTGTGTTTTCTGGGGCAGACCTTTTGCATGTCTATTGCTGGGTTGCGCCTCATCTATGGGGAATAACTTTACGCTGGACGTACGACGTACAACTAACGCAAACATCGCATAGCGTGCATCGGGCGCACGTACATTCATGAATTGCCGTATTTCCCTCATTTGCGTCCAAACCATATTTGCGCCCAGGCTACGCCGGTGTAAGCAAGATACGTCGGGGTAGGATGGCCTGTTTTTAGACGTATGTTGGTTTTGTGTCGGTCCGGCGCACACATACGCCGGGCGCACATTTGCACCATGTCGGCGTAAAGTTATTTACGTTGGCGTAAGTGCTTTGTGAATCCGGGCCCAAGTCTCTATTTTTGGCTTTAGACCTACTGTTGGCCCAAAGGGTGATCAAAAAAGTTCCTGCAGAGGAACATGGTTTAGGTTTTTATTTAAACCTCTTTACAGTGCCAAAGCCGTATGGGGACGACAGGCCTAGTCTAGACCTCAAAGGTTTAAACTGATTCTTAAAAATTCACTCCTTTCGTATGGAGTCAATCCGGTCGGTGGTCTCCTCTTTTCAGGGTGGAGAGATACTAGTGTCAATCGACATAAAGAACGCATACCTACACATACCTATTTTTCCAGCCCATCAGAAATTTCTGTGGTTCGAAGTGGAGCAACACCACTATTAGTTTAAGAGATGCCACTCAGGTGTGAAGATCTTCAAAATAATTGCTTCTCCAAGAACCACCAGTGCAGGAAATGCATGTGAGATTGCAAAACAAAAGAATGGATTCTTCTGGACAGCCGCACTCCGCACTGCCTTTATTGTAAATCCAAATAGAATGCTATGATTAAACACTAAGTATAGTGTGAAACGCGTCGGCTCTGCCGGTGTGCTGTGACATGTAGTGCTGTTTTTCTATCTGGATTTACAATAAAGGCAATTTTTATTCGGAGTGCGGCTGTCCAGAAGAATCTGTTCTTTTGTTTTGCAACCACTATTAGTTTGTGGCCTTACCCTTTGGGCTGGCCACTGCACCTCGGGTATTCACAAAGGTTCTCGCTCCACTCTTGGCCAGACTGAAAGCCCAGGGTGTGTCAATAATGGCATACCTAGACCATCTACTGCTATTTAACCAGTAAGCAGTCAGTTTAAAGGAGGCTGTGCACAGCACAGTCAAGTATCTGGAGTCTCTAGGTTGGGTCCTCAATCTAGAGAAATCAGCCCTACAACCAGTAAAGAGGTTGGAATATTTGGGTCTGATCATAGATACAGACCAAAAGAAGGTGTTTTTGCCTCAGGCAAAGATCACTACATTGAAGGAGCTGATCCACGTAGTCGGGTCGAAGAAAGATCCATCCATTCGCCATTGCATGCGGTTATTGGGGAAGATGGTGGCCTCATTCGAAGCTGTCCCTTATGCCCAATTTCTTTCAAGGATATTGCAAAAAGCCATCCTTTCCGATTGGAACAAGAAGGTCCAAGCTTTGGACTTCCTGATGTTTCTAACCCCAGGGGTACGTCAAAGGCTCTGTGGGTGGTTGGTTCCCAGGAATTTACAAAAAGGGAAATCCCTACATTCTAGTGTCCTGGAAAGTGGTGACTACAGATGGCAGTCTTCTAGGTTGGGGAGCAGTCCTAGGGGAAAGGACGCTCCAGGGCAAGTGGTTGCTGTTCGAAAGGGCCCTGCCCATCAACATTCTGGACATTTAGGCGGCTCGCTTGGCCCTGTGGGCCTGGACGTCCGAATTGCAGGGTTAGCCTCTCAGGATTCAATCCGACAATGCTACAACAGTAGCTTATATCAATTACCAAGGGGGCACCAGAAGTCACGCTGCCCGGAGAGAGGTGAGCCAAATCCTGGTCTGGGCAGAGAAGCATGTTCCTTGCATATCTGCAATCTTTATTCCAGGGATAGAGAATTGGAAAGAGGACGGGCCTTCACCCAAAAATCTACTTTCTGCGATTAGATCCAGCATACTGCTGACATCTGCAGTATGCTGTTTTTTTTTGTACTTATCGTTTTAGCAGCCATTGTTATCTGGCTCCGAGCGGAGATTCCTTCCAGGTATACGTGTTCTTAAGCCAAGCGGAGTTGATTGACGGGCTGCTAAAGCACGTCACGCCTTCCGAAAATACCCAAAGTGACACTCAGGTGTTTACAGGGCCTGCGCAGTCGGCTCTAAATGGCAGGCGCCGTAAACACCCGAGTGTCATTTTGGGTATTTTCGGAAGGCGTGACGCGCTTTAGCAGCCTGTTAATCAACTCTGCTTGGCTTAGGAAAGCCTACTCCCCGCAGAAATCGGTAGAGGGTATCTCGCCTATCTGTCAAGCGTAGAAATCCTTGTCATTCCTAAAAATGTACTTGTTCTTGTAAAAATCTTTTCTTCCAGCATTGTAATCTAAACTGATAGATAGATCTGATAAATGTGCAGTGGGTGCACAATGGTTTCCAATTTAACATCATATCTAGTAACAAAATAGTGGCAAGTTTTTACATGTGTGCTTTGGGTAAATGTAATCATTATAAGCACATTTACAGTATGATAGTATATATTAATTTACTCCTTTTTTCCAGAATTAAATCTTCAGGAACCAAAATCTTCTGGTCTCCCTTCGCCAGAACCACCACCTTGTAATTCAGTTTCTTTAACTTCCCGGGCTCTTGGCAGGAGCAGGGTTCGCCACAGATATCCCCATAATCAGCGCTCTCCAGGACCTCGACCCCTTCCGTCAGCAGGTAATCGTTAAAGTGTCTGTCTGATGCAGTAGTTGATCATAGTTGCAACTATGGGACAACATTTTTACACACTACAAAAAACTGAAAACATTTATTATCATAAACGGTTATTAGTTATCACCTTCTGGAAGACCTTAATAATTTAATAAATACCAGCAGAAATGATCCGCTTATACACTTTTCAATATTTTTTTTTTTTTTACTTACAGGTAGCCCTGTTACCCATGAAATTGTGACTGTTGGGGATCCTTTGCTTTCTTCTGGATTTCGTAGCATAGGCTCATGTAGGCATAGTGTCTCTTCAGTACCACAACTTCAGAAGTCACGATTGATTTCTCTCTCTCAAACTGACACTACAAAGACGAAACTACCTATTGCAGATACTATTACAGATCACAAATCTAACAATATGGAGTCAGGCGGAGCATCTTCAACTCCTCTTCAGAGCAGTTACTCACCAATTGATGGCCATGGAATTTCAATGGAAAAGGGGGACAAACAATTGGAAACACGGAAACCTAGCTCCTCAGTCTTGAATGTAAAGGTCACAACTCCCAAAGTCGAAAAGGCAAAGTCAGCTGCTCACAGAAATTATGATCCTGCTATTAACCAAAGCCCTAAAACACATCAACCACAAGATGTATCTACCCCCGATTTTAGCACAGGCAGATCCGTTACTGGTAAAGATGCAGCATCATTTGTGTTAACTTCCAAAACTACTTCTGCTCCTCAGCAAAATAGGGCAATAAAAAGGGAAAAGGATCAGCATGTAATATTTTCTCTCACAGAGAAGACGGTTTTCCTTGAAGATGTCAAAGAAACTCATATACCTGTTTCAGTGACCAAAGAAAAACTGCCAAAGTCAAAGAGTCTGGTAAAAGATCATACTCAAGAAAAATTTTCGGGTAAATCTGTTTCTGACTCTGAACACTCATCAGGTGAGAGCCAGATTCAAGCAGATACTAATGGGAAACATTCAGCGTCGGAGGCTGTGGGTTTAAAAGGGCGTTCACACAACAAAACAGAGACCACTGTGCACAGTGCAGTGGCTTCACAGTTAGAGTCATCAAGTGGTGACTACTCAAGTTCTAGAAATTTAGACCAACAAGCATTGTCTCCTGGCAGAATTACAGAGCTTCCAGATGCTGTTAAGTCCCAAAATAGCCCTGAAGGCACTGGAGAACTAGGTACAAACCATACTAGCTCCAACATGGACTCTGAGAATCAGGATGGCACTGCTTACCCACAGGACTCAAACATACTTCTCCAAGATGGAACTAAAACCCAAGAAGGCAGCTCATATAAAAGGCGCTATCCAAGGAGGAGTGCAAGAGCCCGCTCTAACATGTTCTTTGGATTAACACCCTTGTATGGTGTACGTTCTTATGGTGAGGAAGACCTTCCATTTAGCAGCAGCACTCCAGGAAAGAAGCGTGGAAAAAGATCAGCTGAAGGTCAAGTGGATGGTGCTGATGACTTAAGTTCATCTGAAGAAGATGATCCTTATTACTTTAACTTTTCTAGGACTGTAGTTTCTGCATCTGGGGATGAAAGACTAGCAGTGCGTTCCCTATTCAGAGATGAAGGAGACCGTCATAGAATAGCCCAACTTGATGGTGTTGATGATGGGACAGAAAGCGATGCCAGCATCAATACCACCACAGGAAAGTCTAGCCACTCTGGGAAAAGGGCAAATAAACAAAATGGAGCAGAAAAGCTGGCTGCGTCAGAAGAACAGTTGGGAAAAGTTCATGCTGGTAAAGGCAGCAAGGCTTCTGACACCAAAATGGACAGTTGTAATACTGTAAAGCAAGATGCACTAGAGCCACAGTTGAGCTTGGAAGCTTCACGACGAAGTCATGGAGCCGACAAAAATATCTTGGACACATTTAATTCAGAGCTGCTGAAATCTGATTCTGACAATAACAATAGCGATGACTGTGGAAATATTCTTCCTATTGACATTATGGATTTTGTGCTGAAGAATACTCCATCCATGCAAGCACTAGGAGAAAGCCCAGAGTCCTCTTCCTCTGAATTACTAACACTGGGAGATGGTTTAGGATTAGATAACAACCGTGGAAAAGATATGGGCTTGTTTGAGGTATTCACACAGCAGCTTCCATCATCCGAGCCGGTAGATGGGGCTGTGACATCAGCAATGTCTGCAGAGGAGCAATTTGAACTACCACTAGAGCTGCCTTCTGACCTTTCTGTGCTCACTACACGTAGCCCAGCTCTTCCTAGCCAAAACCATAACAGATTAGGTGTAATTCCAGAATCCCAGTTGTCCCCAAATGAACGTTCCTTAATGTCCATGCCACCATCAGAAACGAGCAGGAAGAGGGTGACTGTTACAGAAAAGCCTGTGGCACCTGGTGAGGGAGATTCATCACTATTATCACAGAGTGTAGACAGGACAGCAGAGGGTCACATAACTGCAGATAGATACATGGCAGGGCATATGGAACCAGAACATATTTCCAGCCCACCATGTGCACAGGTAGATCATTCAGGAAATCAGGAACTAAGACGAAATAGTGGTACCCCAAATTTGCAAGTTCCAGTGTCGCCCACTGTGCCAGGTCAAAGCCAAAAATACATCGCAAACAAATCAGAAAGCCCAGGCACATCTCAGATGTCGACTAGTGCTGTACAGAGCACTTCAGCTCACCTTAAATCCACTGCAGAAAAGTTAGTAGTTGTTAATCAGAATATGCAACCTCTGTATGTCTTACAGCCTCTGACTGGTACTGTTACACAAAAAATTCAGCTTACATCGTCTGTACCTTCTGGCTCGAGTCGCGTTGATGGGGATGTACCAGTGTTAAGTTCTGTGGGGGGGGGACTAACTTTAGCCACTAATCTGAGCCCTTCATTAACCTCAACGTTTCCACCTGTCAGCAAGGGTCTTCTCCCAGTGCCTCACCACCCACACTTGCAATCATTTCCTGCTGCTCCACAAACTACATTCTTGCCTAGTCTCACTAATCAGCCTACAGGTCTTCTAATTGGAGTTCAACCCTCATCTGACCCCCAACTTCTAGTTTCAGAATCCAGTCAGAGAGCAGAAATAAGCCGTTCTTCAAATGCTCCATCTGCTGGTACGAACAAGAAAAGACAGATTTCTCGCTTACAGTCTAAGAAAAACAAAAAGTTGGCACCTTCTGTTAGCCCAGGATTGAGGCATGCTCCTGAAGTGATTTCTAACATGACACTTATTAACTTCTCTGCTCCGCAACTTGCTGGTAGTTTACCCACGCACCCTAATTTGATTGACCTCGGCAGCCTCGGAAATACAGCACCTCATCGCAATATACCTAATATTATTAAACGATCCAAGTCTGGAGTTATGTACTTTGATCAGACTCCACTGCTTCCACAAAGTGGGGTAACATCAAACTCTGGCGAAATTGTGCCTGGTATTATTGGATTGGATCCTGGGCAGCTTACAAGTAAAATGCCTGCAATTGCTACTGGCTCACCCGTTCTAAATGTTGTGTCTATGCAGACTACTGCCACAGCTCCTCCAGTCACTGGTCAGGTTACTCTAACTAGTTCCGGCATTTTGAGTCCTTCAGAAATTGGACCAGTCAGTAACTTTTTAATCAAGACAAATCCACAGAGTTTGGGTATTCAGGACAATCATGTGACTCTGTCTCCAGGCTCTGGGATTTTCTCCCAGGGGCCAGCTACAGGGGCTATGGCAACTACCTCTAGCATATGTGTAGTGCCCACATCCCATCCTGTGGCTATGACACTGGCCCAAACGGTGAATGATTCTGACTGCCTATTTCCAGTTGCTCATAACATGAACAGACTTATCAGGACTCCGATTCTTCCCGATCCCGCTGGTAGTTCAGATCACAGGTCCTCTTCTGTGCAGCCACCGCCTGACTCAGAAGGAAGAATAATCGCAAAAAACAGCACTTCAACAGCTACTAGCATGCTTAGAACAGCTGCAACTATCCAGAAGACAAAAAGCAAGGGAAAAAGGCAGACCACAGGTGTGGACAAGATAAATAAGAAAAAACTCAAGACTTCACATTCCAGACAGAGCCCAGCTACAGTAAAGGATGAGAACCAAGGTGGCAGACAGTCTGGTTCGTTCTCAGGGTACGTTCTTTTTTTTTTTTTTCTTTGCATCCTCTTTTTAAGCTTTGCTCTGGTTCACGTTTACTTGTGATACCATTACAGTGGGTATAGAAAAGAAACACCTCCCTTTAAAATAATCAAATTTTGTTGCTTTGCAGCCTGAAATGAAGACACACCGTTTGTTTTATCAGTGCAATCTATAACATCCAAGTAAAAAATATAACATATCCGAAAAAAAGAATCAAACCGCAGCACTGAGTTGGAAAAGGGATCACCCCTTATGTCAGTATTATGCTAAACCACCTGTTGCTTTATTACAGCCTTTACTAACTTTGCACATCTAGACTTTGCAATATTTCCCCAAAATTCTTTGCAGAACTGCTCAAGTTCTGTTAAATTATGAACACACCATCCCTACCGTAAAACATGGTTGTGGCAGCATCGTGTTGTGGGGATGCTTTTTCTGCAGCAGGGACAGGGAAGCTGGTCAGAGTTGATGGGAAGATGGATGCAAAAGACTTGAGACTGGAGCGGAGGTTCACCTAGGGACAACGACCCTAAACATACAGCCAGAACTACAATATAAAAGGTTTAGATCAAAGCATATTCATGTGTTTGAATGGCCCAGTCAAAGTCCAGACCTAAATCCAATTGAGAATCTGTGGCAAGACTTAAAATCTGACAGAGCTTGAGCTATTCTGCAAACAACAAAGGGAAGCATTTTACTCTAGATGTGCAAAGCTGGTAGAGACATACCCAAAAAGACTGGCAGCTGTAATTGCAGCGAAAGGTGGTTCTACAAAGTATTGACTCAGGGGGGCTGAATGCACGCCACACTTTTCACATATTTGTAAAAAATGTTTTAACCCATTTATCATTTTCCTTCCACTTGACAATCATGTGTCACTATGTGTTGGACTATCACAAAAAAAATCCCAATTAAATTCATTTACGTTTTTGGCTGTAACATGACAAAATGTGGAACATTTCAAAGGGTGTGAATACTTTTTCAAGGCACTGTATTTACTAAAATAATTGCATTTCCATGTTCTGTGTGAGACCAGATATAGTGAACGCAGAGTCCTGGGTTTAGTAACACTTTAATCGTATATCACAGGACACAAAGAAATATCCATGACTACATACTAAAAAGCAAATCATATGGGACTTTTTAAAGAGAAGCGTGGGAATAAAAAAAATAAACATACATGCCTAGATGGCTGCAGCATTTATCCAATACGGCAACTGTCTCTCTTCACTGAGCAGTGGGAGATCAAAGACCGCTAACTGCTCAGCTCTTAGTTCTGCTCTCCAGCGCTCATTGGAGCACCAAACTGTGGCGGGGGTGGGAAAAGCTGGCTCAGGCTCTCAGCTGCGCATGAGTTGAGCCAGCTTCCATTTAGGGATCTGGGTGGATTCTGACATCATACTCTGACTCACAGGAGAGAAGTATTGCCAAAAGAGCTTTGACCATACTTCTCATTTTAAGGTATAATAATAATCCAAACCAGAAAATATTTGATTAGTATATATATATATATTTGATCAAATTTTAAAAAGTATATACAATGTTACCATACATATGGAACAAGGTGAAACGGTTTGAAAACCATCCAAATTAGCATAGTTTTAGAGTAGTAAATACCAAAGTCATAGATGTAACACACCATTGGGCCCATAGCACCTTGATGTATTTCATGGACACCAGCCCACCTCTTCAGGAGGAATGTTGGGAAAATATCTAATATATTTTATAGTGGCATCAATAAAAAGCCTTCCTGTGTCCTGAAACCCTGCACGTACTACTGAGTGTTTTTGTTCACCTAAACAAGTTACATAGTATTTGAGGTCGATTTGAGGTGTGATTTTATGTCAGTATTACATTATATATCCCTGTATGTTGTGGTTGTTCAGATGCTTATCTAATAGTTTCTTGGTGAACTGGTGTCCCCGAAGTTTCCTTTTTTTTTTGGTATTTGAGAACATGCGTTTTTATTGGACTTTTTAGGACCATCCGTCTGGTGGATCGGATCGGATGAAAACAAACTCTACGGTCCGTCTTCGTCCGATTCCCCCATAGTGTGCAGAGATAGACCTTTCATCTGCCTGCTCAGCGAGGATCAATGGAGCAATCCCTGCTAAACAAAGCGGAGCCCGTACATGGACACGTCCGTGTGAAAGGGGCCTTAGTTGAACTAGAAGGGCTTGTGACTTCTTTTTTTTTTTTTTTATATTCCTTTATTTGATTTAAGACAAACAGATGACAACAGAGGGAGCCAACATTACATTACCGGTATATGTCAATATTTAATTTACACATTCCCTACATCATACAACCTCCTCTTCCTTCTATATGTAATAGACCTTCTCCTAACAGCAAAATCTACTTATTATGCACCATCATTAACCCCTTCCTACACATACTATTATAAATTATAGTCCTAAGAGTGTACACGTTGGGTCATATGATCCCCTCGCTGTCGGGGCTTCCTCTTGTCCCCTTCCCAGCGGGGGGGGGTGTTCCTATCCATTTCTTCTTATACCTTGTTTACCTCTGCTTGTCCTATTCCCCAAAAACAACCCCCCTCCCTAAAACAACAATAACAAAAAAGAAGAAGAAGAAACCCCCCCCATGCAACCGCTCTCTCCCAACCGCTCTCTCGAAATCCATTGTATCATCTTCTCCCCGAACGCCATGTGTCTTAATACCAGGAACATAAATTGCCAATTTATACAATCAAAGGCTTTTTCAGCATCTGTCCCTAGGAAGACACATGGGGTTCGGGACACACCCACCAGATGAATTAGATTTAAGGTCTTGATCGTATTATCCAGAGCTTCTCGCATCTGCACAAATCCTACCTGGTGAGCTCAGTAGTAGAAAGGGAACTTCTGGCGACACGTAGACAAGTTACTGAATTACTTATGTATAAAGCGAAAGGAGCCATACAGACAGGTAGGAGACAGAACTATGAATATGGTAATAAATGTAGAAAGCTATTTTTTTCACCCTAACAATGTCTGTACCTCTGTAGTCAAATTTGATCATTCATTTCTCCTTGATGCCTATACATGCCGAGGTGAGGGGGGCTTGTTTTAATGCATTTGCTGCTTGTTCAGAATATTTTAGTGTGCATAGGTTTACTTTAAAATGTTTATACACCAAATAGGAGCAAGAAGTAAAACTGGTGAATTATGGAGGTTTGGGCATCCTTATAGATCATGATCCCGATGGGTTAAATTAAAAGATTTTCTATAATTTTTTTAGCCATTTTAAAACCTAGATATGGAAAATATGTTATTGTAAATGCTACTTCTTTCTTCACTAAGAAAGTAAAGATTTTTTTTTCCATTTTATTGTCCTTTTTAGAAAGAGCACATCTAAAACGGATGGCTGTAATGTAAAGACAGGATCTCCACAAGTGACTGGGACAGAGAAGACAGTAGGGTGAGAATTGGAATTAAATGAGTTGTACTAGTTTTACTAGTCTTTTTTTTTCAAATGTAATCAATGTAAACTAAATTTATTTTTTATTCATTGAGCAAGTAGTAACAAAGAAATATGTGCCAGATGTAAGAAAGGAACTGTATATGCATGTTTAAAATAGAACTATAGGCAAAACTTTTGATTGAAGGAGGGTTGTAACCCCATTTTTTTTCCCGCCATCTGTGTCCTATTTCGGAGATTTCCTTTAGTTTTCTGTCCCATAGCTAAACCTGGTAATTCAGGGGACCCCCAAATCACTATAACAAGCATCCACATTGGAAGATTTACCCTCTATTACTTTTCTTGGGACAGCCCAAAATGTGGGATTTTCTTTACTTGATAATAGTAAAAAAGACTAATTGAGAGGGTGAATCTCCTTAAAGTGGTTGTAAAGGTAGGTTTTTATCTTCATGCATATACATGAAGATACAAAAAACCTGTGTGCAACAGCTCTCCAGCACCTCAAATACTTACCCGAGTCCATCTCTATCCAGTGATGTTTGATGAGACTCAGCTTCCCAGGACTCGGCCTCCTGGTTGGCTGAGACAGCAACGGAGCACCATTGGCTCCCGCTGCTGTCAATCAAAGTCAGCGAGCCAATGAGGAGAGAACAAGGGGCAGGTCCTAGCCATGGCTCTGTGTCTGAATGAATACATGAAGCTGCAGCTCCTCTCGAGTGCCCCCATAGCAAGCTGCCTGCTGTGGGGGCAAGCAAAAGGGAGGAGGGGCTGGAAGCACCGAAGAGGGACCTGAGAAAAGGAGGATCTGGGCTGCTCTGTGCAAAACCACTTCACAGAACAGGTAAGTATAGCATGTTCATTATTTACAAACACAATTTTAGTATCACTTTAAAGTTCCTTTTTACAGAAAATCTGTAAGTTGACCTTATATTGGAACCCCCTCCCCATGTCCGCTGTCCCATTGTACCAGTGTCCCACTTAAACAATAAGGTTTTGGCAGGGGAAACCAGAGGAGAGCGTGGGTGGATGGATTAGGGGTTATTGTACAAGACTGACAGACGACTACCTTTTTGGCAAGAAAAACATTTATAGAATCACAGATCCATTTAAGTTTTTCATATAGCACAGACTTCAAGGTCAAAGCATTTTGTTAGCAGTTCAAATGTAAATGTCAGCAGCCAGCTCTGGCTACTTAAAACGCTGTCGCAGTTTGTTAACCCTGAAAGTTGCTGACCAGACCAAACCACCACCTCAGTAGATCTGTGTCACCTGTCAACTTATTGCAGTGATGGACCAGCTTTCTCAGAGCTAGTAAGGAAAACAACAAACTTGGTTTATAAAGAAGCTGCACATCTGGTAGCCCACATTATGTATCTAAAACTTTTGATAATCATGTAGTTGATTGCCCGAGTCTCAAACTATGGGGTAAATGGCCTGATGTCCCCCTTTTCTATCCAACACATTGCCTTTCCATTTGAATGCAGGGATCTGTTTAAAGAAATTATGTGAACAAGGAGTATTTCAGATTTACACAATAAACAATATTGCCCCAAGAGGTTTAAACAGAAACTTGTCTTTTACCTACTTTAAAAATATATAGTAGTACACACACACACAATCACACTTTCAATTTCTCCTCATCCACATAATTGTAGTTTGAGCTTATGTTTTTTATTTGTTTTAATTAAGTGATTGGGCCCGTAATGGGCTAATACAGCTGCAGGTTTGCAAGGATCACAAAATGCACATGAACTTAAAACCAGTGATCATAGGCACAATTGAAAAAGTACAGGGTCTTATTTTCCCCCATGATACAAGGTGTAACAAGACACATGGATATTCTAAAAAGCAGAAAAAGGGTATCGCCATTTAGCTGTACACATAAAACTACCAATAATTATACTCCGGTGTCGCTCATGAGAGGCCAAAGAGCTTATAATAGATGCACGCTATGCATAAGTTACAGGCAGAAAGTGGAAGTATCAGGTACATAGTCGTCATATAAGTTGAATATGCAAGAGAAAAAAACAGAGATCAAATCCATACTGTTTGTGCTGCTTCTTTCAAGCTACTGTATTTGTTTTGAAGATAGGCATGTTACTAGTGCTAGGGAGAGGGGAAACCATGCCCTTGAAATGCAAAACTTTTACGCTATTAGAATAAGGTCCAGCGGAAGTTTGGTTAATAACTCTTGTGTATGCAGAGCAACAATGGCAGCATGTTAGCTGGCCACAAGCAGCTATTTAACTTAACCACTTCAGCCCCGGAGGAATTCACCCCCTTCCTGACCAGAGCACTTTTTGCAATTCGGCACTGCGTCGCTTTAACAATTGCGCAGTCGTGCGACGTGGCTCCCAAACAAAATTGGTGTCCTTTTTTTCCCACGAATAGAGCTTTCTTTTGGTGGTATTTGATCATCTCTGCGGTTTTTATTTTTTGCGCTATAAACAAAAATAGAGCGACAATTTTGAAAAAAATGCAATATTTTTTTCTTTTTGCTATAATAAATATCCCCCAAAAATATATATATAAAAAATAAAATTTTCCTCAGTTTAGGCCGATACGTATTCTTCTACATATTTTTCATAAAAAAAAAATCATAATAAGCGTTTATTGATTGTTTTGCGCAAAAGTTATAGCATTTACAAAATAGGGGGTAGTTTAATGGCATTTTTATTAACAACATTTTTTTTTACTAGTAATGGCGGCGATCAGCATTTTTTTTCAGGACTGCGACATTATGGCGGGCACTTCGGACACTTTTGACACATTTTTGGGATCATTGGCATTTTTTTAGCGATCAATGCTATAAAAATGCATTGGATTACTATAAAAATGCCACTGGCAGTGAAGGGGTTAACACTAGGGGGCGAGGGAGGGGTTAAGTGTGTTCCTGGGTGTGTTCTAACTGTATGGGGGGGTGGCCTCACTAGGGGAAATCACTGATCTTCTGTTCATACATTGTATGAACAGAAGATCAGCGTTTCCCCCGCTGACAGGACGGGGAGCACATAGCTCCCGGCCCCCGCTCTGTAACGAGCGATCGCGTGTTCCCAGCGGCGATCGTACCCGCCGGGCACACGCGCGGGACTCGGGGGCGAGCGGGGGGCGCGCATGCGCCCCCTAGTGGCCGCTTTAATGCGGACGTATAGCTACGGGCTCTCGCTCAGGAGAGCCACCGTCCCGCAGTAAAATGACGGCGGGCGGGCGGTAGGCAACAGGTTAAAGGGGTTGTAAAGGTTTTTTTTTTTTTTTTTTTTTCTAAATCGGGTTCTTTAGGCTAGTGCATTGTTGTTTCACTTACCTTTTTCTTCAATTTCCCTTCTAAATGTTTTTTTTATTTGTTTTCTTTGAATTTTTCACTTCCTGTTCCTCCTCAGTAAGCTGTTCTAAATGACTTTCCACCGCTCGGATGATGGTGGAAAGCTTGCTGAGGACAAACAAAGTATGAAATTCAAACAAAGAAAAAAAAACATTTAGAAGGGAAACTGAAGGAAAAGGTAAGTGAACCAACAATGCACTAGCTTAAAGGAACCTATTTAGAAAATAAAAAAACAAACCTTTACAAACCTAGAACCTAGAATATGACATATATTTTCAGTTGTTTCACACTTTTTTGTTATGTATATTATTCCACATGTGTTAATTCATAGTTTAGATGCCTTCTGTGTGAATCTACGATTTTCATAATCATGAAAATAAAGAAAACTCTTTGAATGAGAAGGTGTGTCCAAACTTTTGGTCTGTACTGTACATACCAATCATTGGATGTGGTGGTGTGGACGAGGCCTTACAGGCCGGATAACTAGATGAAAATATAACCCAAATTCCCAAAAAGTTGGGACACTGTGTAAAGTCTGCATAAACAGAATGTAATGATTTACAAATCTAATAAACCCATATTTTCACAATAAAAATAGAAAATGTATCAAATGTACAATTTTAAGAAAAAATGGTAATTTTTAAATTGATGGCAGCAATATAACTCAAAAAAGTTGGGACAGAGCAACAAAGAGCTGGCAAAGTGAGTGGTGCTAACAAGGATGATCTGGAAGAACATTTTTCAACTAATTTGATTTATGGCATAGGTAAATAATATGATTGGGTGTGAAAAGCTGCATCTAAAAATTGTCGCTCAGCTTCAGAATAATGTTCCTAAAGGTAAAATTTCAAAGACTTTAAATATATCTTCATCTACAGTACATAATCTCAAAAGATTCTAAGATTCTGGAGAAATCTCTGCGCCAGGGACAAAGGCTGAAACTCAATATTGGATACCCATGATTTGTGCCATCCAAAATGTTCAAATTTAAGCTCTTTCATGAAAAGAAGCCATAGCTGAACAAAATCCAGAGTCAAAGCTAATTTAAAATGGTCGGTGGAAAAGTTGAATTAAAATCTCACATGGTTTTTGGCAACTATGGGCGATGCGTACTCCATCGAATGCTTGTTATAAGCACTCGGTTAAAAAAAAACTGCATCTCTGATGAGACGCAAGGGCATTAGTGCATATAAAATGAGCAGCTGTTACATCTGGAAAGGCACCATCAATTCCAAAGATATATCTGCAGCATATGCTCACATCCAGACAATGGGGCAGATTCACGTAGATCGGCGCATTATCATTCCGGCGTAGCGCACCACTTTTCCGTTAGACTTGCGCAATCTAGCCGCGTAATCCGGCGATTCACGTAGCTTTTACGCAAGAGCTTGCGCAAACGTAAGGTCTTTTCCTGAGGCGTAAGGAGGAGTAATACAAATTGGGAAGGACGTGGGCGTGTTACATTGAAATGAGCCGTGACCCCATGCAAATGAAGGGCCGGCCGACTCGCGCATGCGCGCGTGAAGGAAACCATGTCAGCTCCGTTGTGCGCATGCTCACAACTCGGGAGCGGCGCAATCAGTGAAATTGGAAATGGACTAGGGCAACTTTATGAACTACGCAGACAGCATAAATAGACAGACACAAATGCACTTCCTTTGCAAAAGTACATCCCTTTGTATCCCTCCCTATACAGCAAGGTGCTTTTGTTTGTTTGTGACGTGTCTTTGAGATATTTGGGGACTGTTTTGCAGAGTGATTTTTGTCTTTTATGTCTTTGTTGTTATTTTGTTTAAATTATATTTTTGCTGGGCATTTTTTATTTTTGCTCGTCATTTATTTAATTTTTTTGGTTCTGTTTGTGTATGATTTTGGAATGTGGGGGTGATATTCCTGCGGGAAAAGGGGTGTCACCCTCATTTGTGGTGGAGAAGTGATCGCCAGGTCTGTGTGAATGGTGTATGAATGTACAGTGACATAATTGGACCCGTGGCATGGCGTTGCAGCTCACAAGTCCTGCATGGTGGACTGGTGCCAATCCAATGTGATGAGGATGTGGGGTGTGTGTGCTAGGGACCACAGTGGTGTGCATGCATGCATTCTCATTGTGCCATGATTAATGTGTGTGTTTAACGTGCAAAGATGCATAATGTGAGCTGGCATGAGATGGGGTCATGAGATGGGGTACCAGTGCATATGCAGAGTCACCTTGAAGGGAAAAGACAGGAGGATGTTAGTCATGCATGTGCCACTTGTGAGGTGTGCATCACGGGAGGGGATAGTCATGCCTGCCACCCATGTCACTCACCAACCAGCCAGCTGTCCCCATACATGTTCTGTTGGAAATCTGTGGGGATGGGGCTCTGATTGTATATGTAGCTGTCATGGGTGTCATGGGTGGTGCCATGTGTTGGGCTGGTGATGTCCTCCTGCAGGGTTGTGGTAATTCCATGATGGCATGAGGGGTGAATCTGAAGATGCGAGACACCTCAGAATCACTCATGCCATAGATGTCTATGCGTGTGTGATATATCAAGTGAAGAGTGAGGGGCTTGTATCAGATAAGAATATTGTATTAGATTAATTTAAATTGTAAATTTTATATAAGCAAATAAAAAAATTAAAAAAAACATCTCCCGTGCCCTCCTTAGTGCCATCCTCCGTGCCCTCCTCCTTCTTTGTTCATCTAAAGTCAGTAGTATAGCTATGCGCGACGATGCCCCTGGCATGTTGGCATACAGATTGTTGGGCAACACGTGTGACTGCTGAACTCCTCACTAACAGTGTTGCTTTATCTGACAATTAGACTTTTTTTCAAAATTTAGACCAGCTTTTAGGTCCTCTAACTTTAGACAGAACATTTTGCTGTTGCGCACATCGCGTAGCCTGCGCAGCAACTGCGTTTTTTTGTGGATCCCCGTAACTCCCTCATTAGCATATTTGACTAGCAAATCAATGGTGTGTCTAGCGCAGTTTTGCACGAAGGGAAGCGAATGTCTAATTCAATTACGCCGGACCAAAAAACGTAGATTTCTGGCGTATATTGTTTTGTGAATCGCGTCCAACTATACGCACGCGCACATTTAGACTTACGCACGCGCAACAGCAGTTGCGCAGGCGTAATCGCTCTGTGAATCTGGGCCAATGTCTTTTTCATAGAAGGCCTTATATTTTTCAGCAGGAAAATGCTAAACCCCCATACTTCATCTATGACAACAGCATGGCTTCGTAGTAGAAGTGTCTGAGTGCTTAGCTGTCCTTCCTACAGTCCAGACCTTTCACCAATTGAAAATATCTGAGTCACCTTGAAACAATAAATACAGCAAAGAAGACCGAAGACTGTTGAGCAGTTAGAATTATATATCAGGCAAGAATAGGGCAGTGTTAAGAAAAAATTAGAGGGAGATGTTACATTGTGGTAAACATGGCCCTGACCCAATTTTTTTGAGACACATTGCTGCCATGAAAAAAAATATATTTCCTTAACCACTTAAGACCCGGACCAATAAGCTGGTAAATGACCCAAGGGGTTTTTGCGATTCGGCACTGCGTCGCTTTAACAGACAATTGCGCGGTCGTGCGACGTGGCTCCTAAACAAAATTCGCGTCCTTTTTTTCCCACAAATAGAGCTTTCTTTTGGTGGTATTTGATCGCCTCTGCGATTTTTTTTTTTTTGCGCTATATACAAAAATAGAGCGACATTTTTGAAAAAAAATCAATATTTTTTACTTTTTGTTATAATAAAAAACCAATAAACTAAATTTTAGTCAAACATTTAGGCCAAAATGTATTTAGCCACATGTCTTTAGTAAAAAAAAAATCGCATTAAAAAAAAATTAGCTACCTAGCGGGAACAGCGACACTAATACAGCGATCAGAAAAATGATCGCTTAGTGACGCTGGCAATAGGGAGTGAAAGGGTTAACTAGGGCAGTGATCAAGGGGTTAAAACTTTATTCGGGGGGGGTGAGGGGGGGCTACCCTGACACTAACACTGACTGACTGTCACACTGTCTGTCACACTGACACTAAATACAGTAATCATACATGTATGATTACTGCATTCAGTGACACTGTGACAGGGGGGAGGGGGGGCGATCGCAGGGGTTAAATGTGTTTGTGTGTGTGTCAGTGTGCTGTTTGGTGCAGGACTTACTTGTTCTGTAGTGATCTCTCCTCAGCGGCGCTTGAAACAAACGCCGAGGGAGAGATCACGTCGCTTCCTCCTTCCTGTGTTTACACAGGAGGAGGAAGTGACAGGTCAGGCGGGCGCGCGCATTGGCTGGGAGCGATCCGGAGGGGGCGGATGAAAACGGATAGCCGCCCCCACTTGTCGGATCGCTCCTGCAGCCGCGCGGACCGCCGCATGTACGGGGGGGGGTCCGATCGGACCCCCGATCCCCCCCAAGGCACCAACGTATATATACGTTGATGTGCCTGTCGGTGCCATTCTGCCGACGTAAATGTACATGCGGCGGTCCTTAAGTGGTTAAAATAGTACATTCTCTCAGTTTTAACATTTGAGATGTTTCAAATCATCACATTTTATATAGATTTTTTTTTTTGTACGCAGTGTCCTAACTTTTTGCAATTGGGGAGTAAAAGAAAAAAAAAGGCCTTAAAAGGCAAACAAGTGCTGCCATCACTTCAAAGAATTGATAAGCTGCAATAAAATAAAAATTTCATTTGGGGTGTAATGCCTTCTTCTGAACAGCCTGCTGGAGCCGTGGAATCTTCCGAAGCAGGAAGGTTGCTGCTTCTGCCTTTTGCTTTCTAATTGGACAGAAGTGGTGGTTCTTTTTTATTGTCCAGTAAGCAGGCTGGATATGAAGTGGCAGAAAATAGGTGGATCACCTGTCTGGCTATGTAGTGTGACAGGTGGCTGCACAGGAAGTACAGAAAACCTAAACAATTGCCCCTATGTGCATCACAATTTTAGTATGTACCTGTTAGTTAAAATGTGTGCTTTAACCACTTCAGACCTGAGGACGCCCCTGGGATGTCCTCGGTTTGTGCGGTGATATCTGAATGATGCCTGCAGCTGCAGGCATCATTCAGATATCGCCGTCTTCAGCCGGCGATTCTGTGCACCAGAAGAACGATCACAGCGGGAGAAGAACGTTGTTCTAGGCAGCGGGAGGGGACGTCCCCCCCCCCTCCCGCCGCCATCCGGTGCTTCTCCGGGCTCTCCTGTGCCATCGGGGGCCCGGAGAGCGAATCGGCTGGCCCTCGTTGGTGAAGCATAGAGATGACTGGTGACCAGACGGTCACAGTCATCTCTATGACCGTCAGAGGACCGGGCGCAACGTTTTCGCGGCTGTCGGCATGTAATCTGTGATTTTTTTTCCACCGATTTCATGCTTGTAAGCCTGTAGGAGAGATGTGGTGTCTTATTGACCCCACATCTCTCCATAAAGAGGACCTTTCACAGTGATTCCTATTACAAGAGGTGTTTACATTCCTTGTAATAGGAATAAAAGTGATCAAAAAAAAAAAAAAAGTGTAAAAATAAAAAAATGAAGTAAAAAAAAAATATATATTATTTTTTTTAAACGCCCCTGTCCCGGTCGCTCGCGTGCAGAAGCGAGCGCGCATGTAAGTCCCGCCCACATATGTAAACACATATGTAAACACTGTTCAAACCCCACATGTGAGGTATCATCGCGTGCCTTAGAGCGTGTGCAACAATCCTAGCACTAGACCTCCTCTGTAACTCATAAATTGTAACCTGTAAAAAATGTTAAAGCGTCGCCTATGGAGATTTTTAAGTACCGAAGTTTGGCGCCATTCCATGAGTGTGCGCAATTTTAAAGCCTGACATGTTCGGTATCTATTTACTCGGCGTAACATCGTCTTTCACATTATACAAAAAAATTGGGCTAACTTTACTGTTTTGTTATTTTTTAATTCATGAAACAGTTTTTTTCCCTAAAAAAAGGCGTTTGAAAAATGATTGCGCAAATACCGTGCGAGAAAAAAAGTGGTTAAACTTGAGTACGTTTTTAGGTATGGCTTATGCATCTTGATGGCACAAAAGTTTTTTTTTCTTTTTTTTCTGGTTTGGAATTTCCTTTAGGGGATGATTGTCAAAGTTAAGCAATTCTTTTATTTCTTATTTTTTTTCTTTCTCTCTTTGATTTTTTTGTAGACAATCAGCAACTGTAGTAGACCAAGAGCTGCCAGCAAAGGAGCAGAGTCGGCCTGAAACAAAACCAGATGGTATGCTTCTCTCTACTTACAGATTATGCCTGTGAAACAGCGTGTTCTACGAGTAGATGTTACTACAAACCAGGAAGGAGTAATCTTACTAGCTGTGGTTACATTGTGGTCATTGATTACTCCTGAAATATTTCCAAATGTAGTTTTGCCTTTGACAAAGATTTCCTACCTACAGGTTTGGGTTTTGTTGTGCGAACCCTGTTATCAAGGATGTTTGAAAGATTGTGTAGTATGTAACCTCTGTCTATCCATAAAAAAAGTCAAAAGTCAAATCTATTTTTTTTACTGCCATCATAATGTGACAGAGTACTCAAAAATTCTGACGTCTGTAATTATATGGGCCCTGTAAAAGATTGTGGCATAAAGGGTTAATTTTTAAAAATATCACTTGGCTATACCCTTTTCTAGGTGGACCGTGCTTTATGTAATATGTCTTGGCTTCTCGAAGCCAACAATAAAAATGCTATATGGTGCAGGTTTTTTATAGATGTAGTGGCTGCATTCATTTTCACTTTTCATGCTAAGAGCATTTCCAGCAAGTACAGAAATGACCTGTTGATATTGCCTTAAACACAGTGGCCCAGATTCACAGAGCGATTACACCTGTGCAACAGGAGATGCGCGTGCGTAAGTCGAAATGTGCGCGTGCGTTTCGATGCACGGCATCCCCAGAACGAGATACGCAAAAAATCTACTTTTTTTTTGTTCCGCGTAATTTCGTTAGACTGACGCATCCGTCCACGCAAAAGTGCGCTAGACACACCATTGATTTGCTAGTCAAATATGCTAATGAGGGACTTACGGGGATCCACAAAACAACGTTGGGGCAGCGCAGGCGACGCAGTGTGCGCAACAGCAAAATGACCTGTCTAAAATTAGACCATATAAAAGCTGGTCTAAAAAGAGAAAAAAAGTCTACTTGTTAGATAAAGCAACACTGTTAGTGAGGCGCTCAGCAGTCACACGTGTTGCACAACAATCTGTATGCCAACATGCCAGGGGCATCGTCGCACATAGCTATACTACTGACTTTAGATGAACAAAGAAGGATGAGGGCACGGAGGATGGCACGGGAGAGGATATACCGCACCCGCATAGACCTGTTTGGCATGAGTGATTCTGAGGTGTTTCGCATCTTCAGATTCACCCCTCATGTCATCCTGGAATTAACCACAACCCTGCAGGAGGACATCACCAGCCCAACACACCGCTCACATGCAGTGCAGCCACTGGTCAAGGTACTGGCAACACTCCATGTCCTTGCCAGTGGCTCTTTTCAGCGTACAAGTGGATTGGTGGCTGGGATGTCACAATCCTCCATGAGCAGATGTGTGCACCAGGTTGTCCCTGCAATCCTCAGACGCATGGCTAACCAAATCATCAAACCCACCACTGAGGAGCTGCGGCTGAAGGCAATGACAGATTTCTACAGAATTGCCAGATTCCCACGCACTGTGGGGGCCATTGATTGCACACATGTGGCACTCCAGCCCCCCCAGGAGACAGAGCAGATGTACCGCAATCGGAAGCATTGGCATTCCATCAATGTACAGGTGATAGTCGATGCCCAAGGCCTCATATGGCACGTCCGTGCCAAACACCCAGGGTCCAGCCATGACAGCTACATATACAATCAATGCCACATCCGAATGGAATTCGATCAGAACGTGTATGGGGACACCTGGCTGGTTGGTGAGTGACATGGGTGGCAGGCATGACTATCCCCTCCCATGATGCACACATCACAAGGGGCACATGCATGACTAACATCCTCCTGTCTTTTCCCTTACAGGTGACTCTGCATATCCACTGGGACCCCATCTCATGACTCCTATCCGGAACCCCCAAACCCCAGGAGAGGAAAGATACAATCAAGCACATGCCCAAACACGAGCAGTGGTGGAGCGCACCTTTGGCCTACTAAAGTCACGTTTCCGATGCCTGGATAAGTCTGGGGGTACCCTCTTGTATTCCCCAAACTTTGTGTGCCAGATCATCGGTGCATGTTGCATGCTGCACAACTTCGCAGAAAGAAAGGGCCTGCAGATTGGCCTACGTGATGACCTGACCCCTGAACCAGACAATCCCCCCCTAACCGAGGCTACCCCGTCTTCTGAGGGTAGAGCAGCCAGGAGACAGCTCACATTGGGCATCTTTGCACGTTAAACATACACATTAATCATGGCACAATGAGAATGCATGCATGCACAACACTGTGGTCCCTAGCACACACACCCCACATCCACATCAAATTGGATTGGCACCAGTCCACCATGCAGGACTTGTGAGCAGCAACGCCACGCCAAGGCTCCAATTATGTCACTGTACATTCATACACCATTCACACGGACCTGGGGATCACTTCTCCCTGGTCCTGGGGAACCCTTCTCCACCAAAATTGAGGGTGACACCCCTTTTCCGGCAGGAATGTCACCCCCACATTCACACAGCATTCACAACCCCAAAAAAAAAAAAAATTACCTGCAAAGGCAAAAAATTTCCAGCAAAAAAAAAAAGGGGGGGGGGGAAACAAATTGATGCCCTTTGCGTGAGCCACGCCTGGGGCGCCCCCGGCCACGGCCCCGGCTTCTCAGGGGAGACTCATGGGGGAGGGGTAAAACCGGGGAAGGAGGAGCAGCCCCTGATCTCTGCCCACCTGGCGGCCTGCCCTCCAAGGCCATGGCTATCCTGTCCAGGGCAGCACCAAGTATTGCCGTGTTGGCCTGGATAGCCAGGGTAAGGGCCCTCACATCCTGCCCAACGCCTGCTGATGTCGTCTGCAGTTCGTTTAGGCAGGTTGTGAAAGCCCGGGAGTGGGAGTCCAGGTTCCCCAGCGTATCCTTGATGGAGGACAGGCTCTCCTCCATCCGCACCAATGTCTGGCTGACCTGTCCCAGATGGCGGGTCTGGAGGAACTGGTCCCTTCTCAGAGTGGCGGGCAGGAGATCGGCCAACCCCCTGGTGGTCTGGGATGAAATCCTGCCTCCAGCTGATGCTTGTGGCCGGGGAGAATGGGAGGCTCTTGTGAGGGGAGCCATGTTGGGGGAGGAGGGGGGGGGGCTCCCCCTTAGGGAGGCCTGCCTGCTGCCAGCCAGAGGGGAAGAGTCCTCAAAAACCAAACGTCCAGTGCCTGACATGGACTCCTCTTCCTCATGATTCTCCTCCTCCTCATGATTCTCCTGCTCCTCTTGAACCTCCTCCGCGAAAACCGGCCTTGTTGGGGGGGCCTCATTAGGCTGCTGTCCTGGGGTTGGTGCGGTCAGGCCAGATGGCCCTGCACCCTCCTGCACATCTGTGGATGACACAAAACATTCACAGGTTGGAGGATCCACACACTTGCCACATATTCCCTTTCACCCCCTCCCCCACACATGCTACACACCTGATATTAAAAAAAAAAACTTACCTGGCACCACGGGCTCCGGACTTGAGTCAAAGCCGGGCAGGCCCTCAACTTCATGCCGATGAAAGGTCAGGGCCACCGCACGCTCCTCCGCTGTCAGCATGGTGGGCCCCCTCCTGTGCCCCTGGCATGGGCATGCATTCTGGCCAGCTTCTGTTTGACCAGACGCCGGAGGTCATTGATTTTTTTGTCAATCCCAGACCGGGTCCGTGTCTCCCCCTGCCCCGCTGAATTGACCTGCTCAGTGATCCTATCCAAAATCTCCCTCCTCCTGGCCGGGGTGGTGTTGGCACTCTGGGCCGTGGAGGTAACGCCCATACTCGCTAATGGCCCGGGCAAGAATTTGTTTTTCCACAACTGTAAAATTCAGCTTTCGTTTTCTCTCTGTCATCCTTCCAAAAAAACTCACTCCCAGTCAACAAAATTCACTCACACAAACAAACACAACCAATCAAATAAAAACACACACACACAGAGAGAAAACTACTCAGCAATAAACAGTCACAAAAAAAAAAAAAAAAAAAAAAACAGCAAGAAAACAAACACAAATATATCAATCAAACAAACAGTCTCTCAAACACTTATCAAAAAACACTTTAAAAAATCTACTAACAAACACTTGATCACACAGAACACTAATCTGACAACTACAAAACACACCGCAACGAACAACAGGACAAAAGCACTTGGTTAAATGGGAAGGGACAAAGGCATGTACTTTTGCAAAGGAAGTGCGTTTGTGTGTGTCTATTTATGCTGTTTGCGTAGTTCACAAAGTTGCCCTAGTCCATTTCCAATTTCACTGATTGCGCCGCTCCCGAGTTGTGAGCATGCGCACAGCGGAGCTGACATGGTCTCCTTCAAGCGCGCATTCGCGAGCCCGGCCGGCCCTTCATTTGCATGGGGTCACGGCTCATTTCAATGTAACACGCCCACGTCCTTCCCAATTTGTATTACTCCTCCTTACGCCTCTGAAAAATCGTTACGCATGCGCAATTTCCTGCGCAAAAGCTACGAGAATAGGGTGATTACACGGCAAAATTGCGCAAGTCTAACGTAAAGGCGGTGCGCTACGCCGGTCCAATAATGCGCAGATGTACCTGAATCTGGGCCAGTGTTCTTGTCACTTCTGGGAGTTTAGCAGAATGCCCAAAGGACCCTCTCTTTTGTAAACTACTGTTGCTATATGAATCCACAATGTAATGGAGATTACAAAGGAAGACATCAGTGCCCCAAATGTATACTGGGTGGAAAAAAAGTGTAGACTGAAGACAGGAAGTGTTCTTTTCCCAGTACTGGCAGGTAACAAAAAAGGGAGGGAAAAGCCTGAAAAAAAGAACTACTTCTCACTCCTCCTGAAATGTCCCTCAGAAGGAGGAGGAACGCGTGCACACGACGTATCTCAGGTCGGCAGGAGGGCTCTGTGATTGGCCCTCCTGATCACGTAACGGCCGTGTCCAATCACAGCCATCATGTGATGTAAACAGAGAGCCAGTTGCTAGGTAATCGGCTCTTCTCTCCTCACACATTAGTTGTCGGTGAGGAGAGCGGATCGCTGCAGCCGGCTGATGATCAGTGTAAGCCGTTCTTTTACAACTTTTTACACACTGATCACCAGCCTAGTAAAACTCAAATAAAGAAAATTAATTTTTTTTCCCCCCAAAGTTCCGCTCATTTTTCGCTTATATCGCAAAAAATAACAAACAGTCGTGAATAAATGCCACCAAAAGAAAGTTCTATTTGTGCAAACAAAATGATAAAAAGGTTCATTTGGGTACAGAGTAGCATGACTGCGCAATTGTCATTGAAAATGCAAGCGTGATGAAAGCGCCCAGTATAGATGTGGTTAAATTTAAGGACTGATAAGCTACAGTATGTTAAATGTTTTGTTTTTGAATCAGATACACTTTTAAACAAGCGTACACCGGCTAGCTTGGCTTAATTGTTTTCCACTGCATCTGAGTATATATGTATGTATATATATATACAGTGCAGAAAATAAGTATTTGAACACCCTGCTATTTTGCAAGTTCTCCCACTTGGAAATCATGGAGGGGTCTGAAATTGTTATCGTAGGTGCATGTCCACTGTGAGAGACATAATCAAAAAAAAAAATCCAGAAATCACAATGTATGATTTTTTTAACTATTTATTTGTATGATACAGCTGCAAAGAAGTATTTGAACACCTGTCTATCAGCTAGAATTCTGACCCTCAAAGACCTGTTAGTCTGCCTTTAAAATGTCCACCTCCACTCCATTTATTATCCTAAATTAGATGCACCTGTTTGAGGTCATTAGCTGCATAAAGACACCTGTCCACCCCATACAATCAGTAAGAATCCAACTACTAACATGGCCAAGACCAAAGAGCTGTCCAAAGACACTAGAGACAAAATTGTACACCTCCACAAGGCTGGAAAGGGCTACGGGGAAATTGCCAAGCAGCTTGGTGAAAAAAGGTCCACTGTTGGAGCAATCATTAGAAAATGGAAGAAGCTAAACATGACTGTCAATCTCCCTCGGACTGGGGCTCCATGCAAAATCTCACCTTGTGGGGTCTCAATGATCCTAAGGAAGGTGAGAAATCAGCCCAGGACTACACGGGAGGAGCTGGTCAATGACCTGAAAAGAGCTGGGACCACCGTTTCCAAGGTTACTGTTGGTAATACACTAAGACGTCATGGTTTGAAATCATGCATGGCACGGAAGGTTCCCCTGCTTAAACCAGCACATGTCAAGGCCCGTCTTAAGTTTGCCAATGACCATTTGGATGATCCAGAGGAGTCATGGGAGAAAGTCATGTGGTCAGATGAGACCAAAATAGAACTTTTTGGTCATAATTCCACTAACCGTGTTTGGAGGAAGAAGAATGATGAGTACCATCCCAAGAACACCATCCCTACTGTGAAGCATGGGGGTGGTAGCATCATGCTTTGGGGGTGTTTTTCTGCACATGGGACAGGGCGACTGCACTGTATTAAGGAGAGGATGACCGGGGCCATGTATTGCGAGATTTTGGGCAACAACCTCCTTCCCTCAGTTAGAGCTTTGAAGATGGGTCGAGGCTGGGTCTTCCAACATGACAATGACCCGAAGCACACAGCCAGGATAACCAAGGAGTGGCTCTGTAAGAAGCATATCAAGGTTCTGGCGTGGCCTAGCCAGTCTCCAGACCTAAACCCAATAGAGAATCTTTGGAGGGAGCTCAAACTCCGTGTTTCTCAGCGACAGCCCAGAAACCTGACTGATCTAGAGAAGATCTGTGTGGAGGAGTGGGCCAAAATCCCTCCTCCAGTGTGTGCAAACCTGGTGAAAAACTACAAGAAACGTTTGACCTCTGTAATTGCAAACAAAGGCTACTGTACCAAATATTAACATTGATTTTCTCAGGTGTTCAAATACTTATTTGCAGCTGTATCATACAAATAAATAGTTAAAAAAAATCATACATTGTGATTTCTGGATTTTTTTTTTTTTGATTATGTCTCTCACAGTGGACATGCACCTACGATGACAATTTCAGACCCCTCCATGATTTCCAAGTGGGAGAACTTGCAAAATAGCAGGGTGTTCGAATACTTATTTTCTGCACTGTGTATATATATATATATATATATATATATATATGTATGTGTGTGTGTGTGTGTGTGTATATATGTGTGTGTATATATATATATATATATATATATATATATATATATGCACACGCACACACACACACAGTATCTCACAAAAGTGAGTACATCCCTCACATTTTTGTGACAACACTGAAGAAATTACACTTTGCTACAGTGTTAAATAGTGAGGGTTGTAGAGCTTGTATAACAGTTTAACTTTGCTGTCCCCTCAAAATAACTCAACACACAGCCATTAATGTCTAAACTGCTGAAGTGAGTAGCAGTGTCTAAACAACAAAAGTGAGTACACCCCTTAGTGAAAATGTAAAAATTTGGCCCAAAGTGTCAATATTTTGTGTGGCCACCATTCTTTTCCAGCACTGCCTTAACCCTCTTGGGCATGGAGTTCACCAGAGGTTCACAGGTTCTCTCTGGAGTCCTCTTCCACTCCTCCATGACAACATCACGAAACCGGTGGATGTTAGAGATCTTGCGCTCCTCCACCTTCCGTTTGAGGATGTCCCACAGATGCTCAATGGGGTTTAGGTCTGGAGACATGGTTGGCCAGTCCATCACCTTTACCTTTTTAGTACGGCAGTGGTCATCTTGGAGGTGTGTTTAGGGTCGTTACTACATTGGAATACTGCCCTGCAGCCCCATCTTTGAATGGAGGGGATCATGCTGTGCTTCATGTGTAAAATACTTTTCATGGAGCACATCACAGGACACACAAATTCCTCTCTGCGACTAAGGCTTAGCTGAGCTGCGAGAGGTTATGTATGCCTGGGCAGGTATTCCAGCATGACCCAAGTGATCATGAATATGAAGTCCCTTGTGTGCCGTAATGTGCTCCAACAAAAAGGTTTGAGGTAAATCAAAAATCCATATTTTTTAGATCATGTCTATATTTACAAATACTTTTAAAATATTTTTAAAACTACTTCATGAAAAGTTTACCATCTTTTAATTCTATACTTAGGAAAATAAATGGTGTTTGCAAAATTTGTTGTAATGTGCAGGTATAAATAATTTGGCCATCTGAAGTGTTAGGTGGGAGAAGGGTCACTCTGCAAAAGGCTCAAACCAAAATCTGTGCTAAGTAAAATTGGGGGGCTACCATTTGTGACCACCTTTTCAGAATACTAGTCAACTAGCTCTTACTTTTACCTTAATAGCTTTAATATGTACTGATTTTACTTTCTCAGTATGTGGATCAAGACATTTTTATTTTGTTCTTCAACCAGTACTAGTGGACAGTACTCAAGACATACCCTTTGTGCTGAAAGGTGGCTCTTTTATTTGCAATCTCTCATCCTCTAGCCCCTTATACCCCCCGCAGTGGTAATCTTCCAGTGTTGTGGGAGTTAATATAAAGCTTTCATTAATTTGCCCATTGTCCGTTCATTGAGCGTTTCTGGAAGCCACAGTACAGCTTCTATGAATGATGAGGAGGATGGCTGATCTAGTTGGCACTCTTGACAAGTGTCTTTTTATTTTTATTTTTTTCAACTAAACTTAGGCCTTACATAGTTACAGTCAGGTTGAAAAAAGACACAAGTCCATCAAGTTCAATCTTAAAAAAAAAAAAAAAAATCATACAATCCCATATACCCAATTCTATACCCACAGTTGATCTAGAGGAATGAGCAAAACCCCAGCAGAGCATGATCCAATTTTCTACAGCAGGGGACAAAATTCCTTCCTGATCCCCCAAGAGGCAATCGGATATTCCCTGGATCAACTTGAACAGGAAAACATTTTATTAGACAAATCAGCATTACAATATAGATATGTTACAGAAGTTACAGCAGCGTAGAAATCAGAGTGTCAGAAGTGTACATCACGTCCAGGGGCATAACCCAAGCAACCTGAAGCAAGGAAGATTGGGTAGATGTCAAACATACATAAGAAGTATATCTTATCCACTATACTTTGGCCACCTCAAACAACAGTGTCATGACGGGACAAAAACAACAACCGTTGGGGGAGGCCTAACTGTCCTGCTCGTTCAGTCTGGAGGGGGGTCGAGGGCAGAGCGGGTCTCTGTCCAGGCAGACCAGATTTTGTCGAACTTCCCCGGGCATTGTCTATTCTCATAAGTCAACCTGTACAGGGGCAAAACCGAATCCACCGAGCGCTGCCAAGAAGCACAGGCGGGGCCCTGGATCAACTTTACCTATAAATGTTAGTACCCAGTTATATTATGTACATTTAGGAAAGAATCCAGGCCTTAAAGCAATCTACTGAGCTGGCCAGAACTACCTCTGCAGAGAGTCTATTCCACATTTTTACAGCTCTTACTGTGAAGAAACCTTTCTGTATTTGGAGATTAAATCTTTTTTCCTCTATATGTAAAGAGGTGCCCCCTTGTCTTTTGTATATTGACCGGAAAGTGATTAACTCAACACCAAGTTCACTATATGGACCCCTTATATATTTGTACATATCCACCCTCAATCTCCTCTTCTTAGGAGTAAATAAATTCAGTTCCTATAATCTTTCCTCATAGCTGAGCTCCTCCATGCCTCTTATCAGTTTAGTTGCCCTTTTCTGCACTTTCTCCAGTTCCCCGATATCCTTTTTGAGAACTGGTGCCCAAAACTGAACTGCATATTCCAGATGAGGTCCTACTAATGATTTGTACAGGGGCAAAATTATCTCTCTCTCTCTCTCTCTCTCTCTCTCTCTCTGGAGTCCATACCTCTCTTAATACAAGAAAGGAAACTGCAGCTTGGTATTGCATGCTATTATTGAGATTATGATCTACCAAAACCCCCAGATCCTTCTCCACTACGGATCCCCCCAGTTGTACTCCCCCTAGTATGTATGATGCACGCATAGTCTTAGCCCCAAAGTGCATAACTTTACATTTATCAACATTAAACCTCATCTGCCACATAGTCACCCAGTTAGACAGAGCATTGAGGTTGGCTTGTAAATTGGAGACATCCTGTAAGGACGTTATTCCACTGCATATCTCAGTGTCATCTGCAGAGACAGAAATGTTACTTTTGATCTCGGACTCAATATCATTTATAAAGATATTAAAAAGTAAGGGTCCCAACACTGAACCTTGGGGTACACCACTGTTAACCTTAGACCATTCAGAGTAAGAATCATTAAAGGGGTGTTCCAGCCATATTTAGTGTTTATTAAAAGTCAGCAGCTACAAAAAGTGTAGCTGCTGGCTTTTAATAAACACACACTCACCTGCTCCACGATCCAGCGACGCGCCGGCTTGGGCTCCGCTCCTCTCCCCCCTCCACGGCCGGCATCTTCATCCTACGTGTGGGCATCCGACCGTGACAGCCTTCGGCTTCACGGCCGTGAACCCACTGCGCGAGCTCTCCTATTGGACAGGCGATCGCATGGGACCTGTCATGTGTCCCATGTGATCGCCTACAGGGAGGGGCTGCTTTAGGCGATTAAGCTTAATCGCCTAACCAGCCCCTAGGCGGAAGGAGGGAGTGGGACAGGAAGTCCCACTCCTCCTGAAGTCCCCACTCCCCCCCAAATGTGGCATGTAAGGGGGTGAGGAGTGGGATTAGCGGAAGTTCCAATTTTGGGTGGAACTCCGCTTTAACCACTACTCTCTAAATTCTGTCTTTTAACCAGTTTTCTATCCATTTACAAACTGATATTATTGAATGCTTTTGCAAAATCCATGTATATCACGTCTAGCTCCATCCCTCTGTCCAAGGTTTTACTTACCTCTTCATAAAAAGAAATCAGGTTTGTCTGACAACTTCTGACTTTCATGAATCCATGATGTCTGTTGCTTAAAATGTTTTTTTTTCCAGCAAGAACTCGTCTATGTGTTCTTATTAATCTCTCCAGTATCTTCCCAACTATAGAAGTTAAACTAACAGGTCTTCAGTTACTTGGTAAAGACTTTGTTCCCTTTTTAAATATAGGCATCACATTGGCCCTGTGCCAATACAGTGTTACTGTTCCTGTCATTTATGAGTCCCTAGAAATTTGATACAATGGCTTTGAAATGACAGAGCTCAATTCTTTTAGGATCCGTGGGTGTATGCCATCAGGCCCAGGTGCTTTATCCACCTTTATTCTGTCTAAATATTTCTGGACTATATCACTTTTGAGCCATTGTGGATCATTTGGGGCTGTGTTACTACCACCCCCATTATGGACATTAGCTCCCCCATGCTCTGTTGTATACACAGAGCTGAAGAAAGTATTTAATATATTAGCCTTCTGTTCGTCTCCAGTCACACCCACTCTTGATTATTTTGTAATAATCATGCTTAGTCTTGACCTTTTTACTATTTAATATATTTGAAGAATTTTTGAGGGTTAGTCCTATCTTTTGCAATCAGTCGTTCATTTGAGTTTTTGCATCCTTGATTTTCCTTATGCATGTTCTCTTATATTCTTTAACATTTAAATGACATTAGTGTTCCTTCATTTTTATATTTTTTAAACGCATTTTTAACTTTGGCCGTGAGCCACATAAGTTTTATTTTTAGCCTTTTAAACTTATTGCCCATGTGAATATACTTTAAAGTGAGTTCACAGACAGTCTTTTTAAAGAATTCCCATTTCTGTTCTGTGCCCATTGATGCCAATATTCTCTCCCAGTCTAAGTCCTGGAGAGCAGCCCTCATCCTTGAAAAATTAGTTCTCTTGAAATTAGGTGTTTTTGGCTTTACCGTATGTGATTTTTGCTTACAGCTAACATCAAACGGAATAATGTTATGGTCGCTGCTACCCAGGTGTTCCTTTATATGAAGAGGCCTTATTAATTCTTTGCATACATGCTCCAGATCAGTGACTCATAGTATTGAAACAATGGGGTCAGATTCATTCACTAGTATTTTTAAAATTAGTTTTCAGTAGTGGCAGCATTTGTTTCTTTCTTGACAAGGTCTCTTAATACAGTTTAAAATAATTTTCCAAATGAGCACCATTCTGGCTATAAAACTAATAACATAATTATATCCTGTAATAGATCCCATACCTTTATCCAAAATGTTTATTAATAATCTGTGCTTGTAGTGCTAGAATTAGTGCCTTGTATTGCCAAGGTAGAATTGTTAATTCAGGACCTCTCACAAATAAATAAGGGACATATTTGTTTGCAGTGTTTTGGGGTCAGTTACTGTATGTTCAAAAGTGAAAACTTTTTTTGTGCAGATAAACAACCTGAAGATGATGCCGAGTTTAGTTCTCCTCTGATGCGGTTGCTGCAACAGGAACATAGGCAACAGGACACTATGCAGGAGACTAAGCCTAGAACTGGCCTGCTTTTTGAGATCTCAAGTGATGATGGTTTTCAAATTTCTTCCAGTAGCATTGAAGGTAAGTGCAATTTTATACGTATTACATAGTTATAAAAATCCAAATCCTTCTTAGAACTGCTGGTACAAATGGCAATGCTAAAAATCCCAACTTCAACAATATCGCTTCAGCAGAATGGCATAATTACAGTTGTTGCAGATAATTGGCTAGCTTTGCTATAGTATGTCAAGCATGGCAGTAAATGTTCATTGACGTAAAAAAAAAAACACATGTTGCCCATCAGACCAGTTTACACCACCACACTGGTGGGCACTGAATAAAAAAAAAAAAGGAGGGGCAGTATATTTTTTTCAGTGTGGTGTGATGTAGTACAGTGGATTTTAATCAACGCTTACTATGTTTAAAAGAAAAGTACAGTGCCATTCAGTCCCAGGAAAGCAATACAAAATCCCCCATGTACAACTGTTTCAGATTTTCAAAGCTGGAGGAAAAAAAATCATCTTAATTGTGCAATTGGATTAATTCCTTGGTTCAAATGGTTTCTCTTAGTTGCACTTTTAATATCAATTATTATTTTCAATAGCCAGCAATGGTGAGCTTCCATAGTGCAAAACAAATCATCTATTTTGTTCTCATGGATACATGGAGTGATGTCATCGCAGCTCCGCCCATAGTTTGCATTATATGCTGTCCCCAGGGACAGATCCGATCCGTAGACCCCACTGTATGGCGATCTCTGGCTTGGATCGGTCCCTGAGGACAGTAGACAATGGCATCATTATATATATATATAGATATAGATATATATATATATATATATATCTATATCTATATATATATATATATCATAAAGCTGTTTGCAGCAGCAGACATCCCCCATGGTTATCAGATCAGCACAGGGAGCCGGCAGGACACATGCACATCTTCTCCCTTCTATTACACTAGCAGCAGCTCTAACGCTGAGCAGCTCAGGTGTAACTGGGACGGCGGCGCTGGTAACACCCCACCCCCCCATTACTGCACCAGCTCGGGACCAGGACAGGGCGAGTAGCTAAAGAAAAAGTTACACCCGGGAGGCAGCTGAAGAGGTCTGAGAGGACAGTGTGCAGCCGCGGCCGACATAGTGACAGGAGGAGGAAGAGACAGGCCAGACACAGCTGGGAGTGTACAGGGTCGGCTGAAAAAAAAAGAAAAAAAACTTGCCAAAGGGAGCCAGGGCTTTCGGATGGTGTCACACCTCTAGCGGGTGTCACCTGGGTGTGGACGACCCCCTCCTAGTGACGCCACTGGGTGTGGTCTCCCTGTCAGAAAACAAGGACCCCGGGAGAGAGCCTGCATGAACATAAACTGCAAGGCATCCTGTTAAGGCTCAGGATATTTACCAAACCAATTGTAAGGGTTATTTTAGGGACCAACCTGCAAACAAATCATAGACCTTTTTCAGTATTCCAAAAAATTATAAGTTATTACGCATACATGACAAAAAGCATGCGGTCTGTACTGTTTTTGCAACACAACTGAGGCATATGCTGGTAGCAAGCATAAAGGATGGGGGGGTTTGTCTGGGCTATCCTACAGTTTTTGTTTGTCCCGTAGGAGGATGACCCAAATGCACAATGCTTTCTGTGTCCCCCCAATGCACGCCAAGACAAGGATTTTACAATGAGTTCGAAAATTCTGTTTTATTGGTTTAGTGTACCCTTTTCTTCTTTTTCTTACAGAGGCCTGGAAATCCCTCACTGATAAAGTACAGGAAGCTCGATCCAACGCGAGGCTAAAGCAGCTATCTTTTGCAGGTAAAGTCGTCATGATGTTCTCTGTTGCAAACAAGCATTCCTGACATGATTTCTTCCTGAGATAACATATAAATAAAAATATTAAAAAAAGTCACACCTTCTGCACACTACCCTGCTCCTACTTGATAATGGTCTGGTCTGGAATTTGCCTACACATTGACCAAAGACAGCACTTTGGAGGGCAGTTGGGGGTTATGTATTCACCCAAACCTGGACGTACACATCATTCTTTTGAGGTCTGGTAGAGGAGTAATTGGAAGGAAAGTAAATTGCTTATAAGCAAACTCATCGCTTTGCCCAGTATGGCACATTGTACAGTACAGGACACAGAGTTGATTCTTAGACCATGGATTATATGCTACTACCACATACAAGTGCACAACAAAACATAAATGTAAGTCACAAAGTGAAAAAATTGATAAATGTCAACACTAAAGTGACCGTGTATGATATAAATCCAAAGCAGTAAAAAAGTCCATTAGTGGCTTTAGTTAACAGAAAACACCCCTGTGATATCCAAACAGCTGGACTCTCTTGACAGAGTCTAGAGCCAAGGTGAAGTCCAAAACCATGTGATGGGTAAACTGCTTACCAGAACCAATGGTCCTATGAACCTAAAACGGCGTGTATGTAGTACCCAGCGGGCCAATGACAGCAACTGTATCCTCAGTATGGTAACCCATCAGGTAGACTCAACGGCTTTCATGCTCGTTGATATGATAAATCATGCAAGGAAACGAATGCCTCGCATAGTTTAAAACCAATGATGTTTATTTGATAAAATTGTAAACCGTAAAAAAATCTAATTTTCATCTAAAAAGACCAGCCTTAAGCCTGTTGGACGCAAACAGGCAAACCCGTCCATATGGAGATCGAGCAGATAAGGGTAATGACGTCAGCACACCGCTCGTTCCTCCCTACGTGTTTCGTGATAGGTCACGTCGTCTCAGGGCATGTGCCCCGAGACAACGTGACCTATCACGAAACGCCAGCATCCATTCCGTGTTAATGCCACCATGGAAGCGCTTGACTTGGTAGCAGAACCCAGAAAGGTTATTCCTCCTTCTGATCATTGTGATGCTTTGTACACTATGGAAGGGTAGTGATGTTCCCACAGTGGACACTGCCATTTTTGTGCTAATCAATCTATTGTTTCCAATTATATATTTCCTGTTTTAGGGATTAATTTGAGAGGCATCTGGAAACTTTTGAAGTCCTCTTTTGTCTTGGCAGACCTGGCCCTGCAATTGGCTATTACCAGATTGTCGATTACCCAGACCATGGCAAACTGGACTGGAGAAATCAATGGTGAACTTTCCCCGACTTTATATATGACCCTAAAATTTTTGCAGAATTGCAGCTTTTCCTACCCCACTGTTCTTAATCACGCTTCCCTCACAGCTGTGTCACAAAGTGTCTGAAGATGATTCTTGATGGAAGCAGGCCATGGTGCTCCTCCCATTGGACAAATTCCAGAAATTCTGATCAACGGTACGAAACCCCTCATCTTGCAATCGCCCCCTGCATTTATTGTATGCAGGTCTTGTGGTTGCCACCGTTGGAGCAGTTCAGTCTGCTCATTCTCATTTAAGAGCACTCCAGATGGATGCCCTATGCATATGGCACAGGCATTCTGTTTGCTTTAACATTTGAATTCCTCTGGAGTGGTTGATGAGGGCCCTCACTCATCTGGTGACTGTGGTCGCTGTCTCTATAGACCAGATAGGCCTTCTTTCTGTTTTGCTGGGTGGTGGGAACAACGGATGCCAGACTGTTTGAGCTGGGGGGGGGGTCCTGGGATCAGACTCGGGTCAGGGTCACTGGACTGGAGAAAACTTATCTGCCGTTCTCTGTATTGGAGTTTCGGGTGATCAGGTTGTCCTTGCCACATTGCCTGGTTTCCTGCGGGGTCTACCAGTTGGGATCTGATCCGACCATGCCACCGAGGTGGCATCTGTCAATCGTTAGGGAGGCACGGAAAGTGCTGCATCGACACTGCAGGGGTCTCACATCCTACAATGGGCAAAAAGGTTTATTTAATCTCTGTCTGCCATACTCATTGCAGGTGTAAAATTCTGGCATACAGACTCTCTCCCCCTTTCATCGGGTCCCTGTACCTGGAGTTGTTCCATCAGCTTTGTTCTTGCTGTGGACACCAGTTGTGGATCTTTGGGCCTCTCACCTAGTGGGTTCCAAGGTTCGTTTCAAGATTGCTGGATCTTCTGGCAGTGATGTGCTGGTAGCTTCATGGGATCAGTACAATTTATGCTGCGCAGGATGGAGGTCTTTCTGGTGGCTACGAACTTGCCTTGACGTCCTTGAAGCACCAATGTGGTGTGGTTGAGGGCAGATGCAGCCTGGCAGCTGTGTCTTCGGGAGGATCGTCTATCCAGGGGCCGGTTTTCCACCCGGCTTAGTATTGCTGGCTTTGATGGTGTGGCTATTGAACACCGGGTTCTGAAGGACAGGGGGTTGTCTTGCTCTGTGTTTCTGATTTTGTTAAAGGCTGCTTCCCAGAAGATTTATCATCACTAATGTAAAACTTGTAGAGTTTGTGGTGATGCTTTGGGGTTCCATCCTCGCTCTTTCTTTGGTGACTTAATTGTTGTCTCTCCTTCAATGCAGTGTTGATCAGAAATATAATCAAGGGTAAGGTTTCTGCCTCTGCTGTTTTCTTCAGCATCCCTTGACCATGCAGTTCCTTGGTTTGCAAATTTATTCAAAGGGTTCATCCTGTGGTGCCCCACGTGCATACACCATTGCCAACGTAAGGACCTGAATTTGGTGTTTTCAGCTCCTAGGAAGCCTCCTTTTCTAGAGCATTCGGGAACTTCCCTTGCATATGCTGTCGCAGAACATTGCGCTCTTAGTTGCTATCACTTAAGCTTGGCAGGTACCGGAATTGGCAGCCTTGGCCTGTAAGCCATCTTATCCGTTTTTACTTGAGGACAAGGTGGTGCTTCAGCCTTTCCCTTCTGTCTAAAGTTGGTGTAGGATTTCCACTTAAATGATGACATTGTCCTGCCTTCTCTGTGTCTGCGGCCATTTCACCCCATGGAGGGGTTCTGCACTCCTTGGACGTGGTCCACGCAAATCGCTTGTACCTTTCTGTAACGGCTGCTTTTCAGAGTTCCGATTCTCTTTGTGCTCACGGACAGCCCGCTGTTAGGCTTTGCGTCCTCTCCTGCCACTATTTCCCATAGGATTTAATATAGAAGAAAAGGTGACCGCACTCCAGATTTCAGAGGATGAAAACTCTATTTCATAAAATCATAAACATAAGTTACAATACAATCAAGAATCAGACAGAAAGCAAGGTTGACGTGTTTCACAAACTTTGCTTAGTCATAACCTACATGCACCTGTGGATTTAACACTTAAATAGCAATAATACAGCTGGATATACTTGATGCCTAATCAAGCTGCTAGAGACAAACATTGAATTTATGATATATACCGAAAAATATGAAAACAAACATTTGAAAAATATACACAAATCCATAGGACTTGTCTAAAATCTAAAAGTGATGTGTGGGTGTCCTAAAAATGGAGACAAGACATGCAAAAAAAATTGCACCTAAGTCATGCAGCGTATGTTTGTGTCTGTATCGTGATTGCATCGTGACTATGTTTTGATGCCCTATGGATTTCATGGAAAGTTTTCATCCTCTGCAATCTGGAGTATGGTCACCTTTCTTTTCTATATTAGATTATACGTTCAGACCACTGACTGGACCAGCACCCTGTCATCAGAGGGAGGATCACTTAACCTGAACCGGTGTTGCCTTTTCTTATTTTGTTTCAATAATTTTTATTCAGTTTTAACAAATGGTTAATATGCAAAAGTTCCGCCCACGCAGGGGCTAGTATTGAAGTTGGAACAGGTATTGGCTCATAAAAAGAGCAAAAATTAAGCAACACAAATAGAAAAATGCAACAACAGTAAATTCAGGTGTGAAGGATACCGTCAGGAACCAGGGGTCCAGAGAGGCTCCCCGCAACTACCGGAGATATAGGGGAGTCTAGGAAAGAAGAGAAGACCATGAGATGGGGAAAAGGAAAGGGCTTGGGAACATCCATACCGCCCGTTATAAGTGGCCCAAGCTAGCTGGGGGAAGGGTAGGAAAGGCATAGGACAGTAACGGTTCCCAAATTTTAAAGAACTTGGCATGAGTGTCCCTGTGGATGCTCAACATCTGTTCATAAAGCATCAACACGGTCATGCAATGTCTCACCCCCTGAAAGGCTTTTTTCAGGCTTGGGCAATAGTTCTTTTGGCTGAAAAGAATAGGTAGGAGGCAAGTTTCCGCTCATAAGAAAACCAGGACATTTCTACCACATATGTATAACATCCCCCCAATGGCCACAACCCCACAAACAGCAATCACTGTAGGATGAATTGGCATGGGCAATGGGATGCAGGGACCCAATCCCAGTGTAGGAGCACCTTATATCCCACCTCCAAGGTGGCTGTATTAAACGGGCATTTGGCCACATAAGATCAGGCCCCTCTCCAATCCGCCAAGTTCATTTTGGTTGCCAAATCTCGTTCCCACTGAACTACATAGGTGAAAGAGGTATGAGATTAATGATTATTTAGAGGAGCATAGAGAGCCAAGATGAGGCCTGGGGATCCTAGGGAGGGCAGGCAGAGGTGAGCCAATGCCCTAGTTGGAGATGGTGGAAGAGCTCTTCTTCTGGTATGTCATGGATTTACCAAAGTGAGGCCTACTTAGGAAGTGATCTGGTGGTTAGAAAGTGTCAAACATGTGAGAACCCATTGGCAACTCACCAAGAGAATGCCCAAGATTATTCCAGGCCTGCAGGAAAGAATTGTTAGTGATTGTAAGCAAGGGCAGGAAGGGTGACATGCGCTATGATGCATGAGCTATGTTAATGCCAGTGTCAGACAATCATATGTGCTTACAATGGTTTTGCTTATGCCAAAAGCATTAAAGGATTGCTGTAACTGTTAGCTGGAATTTGCCTTTAAACTGTTAATCACTTCTGTAAAGTGCATCTAAATCTACTAGTCCATATAACATTATCCTCTCCTCTGACTGACAATACTGTTGTCCAAAGGGAAGGCTATCTGGCTCTTTCTTAGGCCTCGTACACACGAGGGTATATGTCCACTGAAAACGGTCCGATGGACCGTTTCAGCAGACATCTCCGCTCGTGTGTATGGGCTAGCGGACAGATTTCTCCACCCGACAGATTTCAAAGCATGCTTTGAAATTTATCCGGTGGAAATCTGTCCGCCCGACATGTCTGCTGGTTAGTACACTTACCAGCAGACATGTCGTCCCCCACCGCCGCCGCGCCGCCGCCGAATGGATTCGGCGCATGCGCGGAAGTGTTTAACTTCCTGGTGCGGTGACGTGGCGGTGACGCGGCGGCGTCAACGTCACCGCGCCGTCCGGCGGCGGGGAATTTGATCCGATGGTGTGTACACGCCATCGGATCAAACTCCCGATCGGACATATCCGATGGAAATGGTCAGTGTGTACGAGGCCTTAGATACAGTGGCGGGAGTGAATGCAGACATCACTAAGACAAGGTGGTGTGTTAAATGGCTAATCGCCAGATAAAAGTAAAGCAGGGATTGAAAGCTTAAAAAGAGTGTCTGGAATCAGGACTGTATTCTGTGGAGGCCTCGCATTTGTTCTCTTGCCAACTGACCCCTCTTCTGTTCCTGATAGGGTGGTCCTTGTAGGATTCCTCTTCCACCTGACTGAATGGTTAATTTTCCCTTTTTCCAGGGAATCTGCCCTCCTTCTCTAGTTGAACCTATTCCGCCAAAAAAGGTTGGGCTTATTGAGTTCCTTACACCATCCAGATGGGTCCTTCTCAAGGACAAGCCTTTTTTTTTTTTTTTTGTTAGCCTTTTCAAGACCGTTTTGTTTTTATGGGTGAATATTTAAGCCTCTGCTGATCCCTGCTTTGGTTATTATTGTCACCTGTTTGTCTAGGTAGGATGACCCTTCTTATTCTCTCTGTAGGTGTGCTGCTACACTCTTGGATTCTCTGTTGTCCACCTTTCCATTTATTTCTTGGGGATATCCCATAGTCTAAAAATCACCTCCTGTGTCCTTCTACTGTATGGTTAACATAATAGGAAGTTTGAAGTACCTGTAAATACCATATCTTGGAGGACACAGGTCCCTCTCCTCTTTCTCTGTTCTCCATACTGCTTGCAAAATAACAGGAGTAGGTGAGGGTTTATACACTTAGAGAGTGGTTCCCAGCAAAGCTTTGGCCAGTGTCCAGTCACCTGATGGTAGTGTGGGAATGCCCAGGAAAAAACAAGCCTACTTACCAACCAGCTTGCAGAACAACCAATTAACCTGTCTAACAGTATGCATTAAAAACAGGGGTTTTGTCCGCACGCATTTGCAAACGCATGCGTGAGGCACAGAGCCGCGCCAAGGCACCCTGTAATCTGTGGTCCTAACACTAAACAATGAGTGTCCCCACAGTAGAGGCACATGCATTCTGATGGATAGATAAGGGCAGGTGGACTGAAGGGGAGCCACCCCTCCTTAAAGGTGCAGGAGCACACCAAACACCCAGAATGTAGCACAATGGCTGCAAAGGTGTTGGTGTGCTGCTGGACCAATACAAGCACCACAGGTGAAACATAAACGTGTCCACCACCCCATCTATAGCTGGCCATAGCAGTAAGTAGCATTGAAAGGCTAAAGTGGTGGACACGTATATGTTTCATCTGTGGTGCTTGTATTGGTCCAGCAGCGCACCTTTGCAACCATTGTGCTATATGCTGGGTGTTTGGTGTGCTCCTGCACCTTTAAGGATGGGTGGCTCCCCTTCAGTCCACCTGCTCTTATCTATCCATCAGAATGCATGTGCCTCCATTGTGGGGACACTCATTGTTTAGTGTTAGGACCACAGATTACATGGTGCCTTGGCGCGGCTCTGTGGCTCATGTATGCGTTTGCAAATGCGTGCGGACAAAACCCCTGTTTTTAACGCATACTGTTAGACGGGTTAATTGTTTTTTCTGCGAGCTGGTCGGTAAGTAGGCTTGGTTTTCCCCTGGGCATTCTCCAGGTTTTGTTGTTACCTAATGGTAGCGACATATAACCATGGCCTGTGAATCAACTTACGTTTCCTGTACTTTGAAGATATGAAATGTACAGGTACGTAAAAATTCCTATTTTTTTGCATGTTTAGCCAGCCACAAATGTATTTGCAATGTAAGTGGTATGTTTGCCTGCTTGTGTGGAGTGCAGATTTAACCCTTTTGCTGCCAATGGAGTGTCCTTCACATTGTGAAAAAGCTCCTCTAGCCTGCTTTTTCACATAGTGGAATCTGCTGTCACATGTCCCTTGCTGGTGATCAAGTGCTGCAGTCTGTGCCAGCACTGATCAGTATCTTTGTGGTAAAATCGTCCTCTTATGTAAGTTCTGAAGACCAAGAGGACCTCACCTCTGGACAACTAAAGTACAACAAAAAAAAAGGTACCTGATAAAACACCCTCTCACTCTGAACATCTGAGATATCACGTGATCACTAATTTAGGCAAGGTAAAGTTGGTCTTATACTGCTGTTTTTTATATATTTTTGCGTAATAACCACATTTATAATAATGTCCATTACTCCCTTTTATAGATGACTATAATTGAAAACAATACTGCTCCTTTCTTCATCACTTTTATTTTGCATGTTCCATCCATAGGTGTGAATGCACTGAAGATGCTTGGAATTATACATGATGCTGTTGTGTTCCTGGTGGAACAGCTCTATGGTGCCAACAAGTGTCGCAGGTATAAGTTCCGATTCCACCATCCAGCTGGAGAAGAGGAGCCACCTCTGAACCCCCATGGTTCAGCAAGAGCTGAGGTGTACCATAGGTGAGCAAAGAAAAAACATACTTTTGTAGTAAGGCTTAATATGCATAGACCTGGGATTATAGGTTGGTACCTTCAGGTAATTAGACAGCTTTTGAGAACATGTCCCCTGTAACCCTATCCCACTATGTGAGTGCTCAGTTTAATTTGTTTTAAAGATTTTTTTTTTATTAGAAATGTTTGCATAGTATAAAATAGGACAGTACAAAATTAGCTGTTTGGGAAGAGAAAAGGTTTAAGGGGGAGGTGGGAGGACATTGTAACCGGGCTAGGGTATATCATTTGATAGTGATTGAATGACTCAAGTGCCTCCTTTTAGAGAACAATTCTTGTTTTGAATTACCTAGTTTATTATTTTAATTCAGATTTTTCCATCTTTAATTCTTTACCATATTCTTTTACAAAAATAAAAGCAGTACATGCAGACTATTGTAATCTTGGTAGAACCTTGGGAGTAATATATGTCTTACACCAGCCTTTAAGGCCGCGTACACACGATCGGTTCAAACCAATGAGAATGGTCTTCATCGGTTCACCGCTGAAGTGGCCTGATGGTCTGATGTGCGTACACACCATCAGTCCAAAATCCGATCGGGTCAGAACGCGGTGACGTAGAAAACGACGACATGCTGAAAAAAAAGTTCAATGCGTCCAAGCATGCATCGACTTGATTCTGAGCATGCGCGGGTTTTTGGACCGATGCTTTTGCGTACTAACCATTGGATTGGACCGATGGTCAGGCGTCCATCGGTCAGATTTTAAAGCAAGTTTTAAAACTTTGGTCCGATAGGCCGTACACACGGTCAGTTTGGACCGATGAAACTGGACTTCTTAAGTCCATTCTCATCGGTTTGAACCGATCGTGTGTACGCGGCCTAACTCACACCATGTCACAGGATGAAAGTTTCTTCTACAGTGGAAGATTCCAAATTCACCCTCTTTAGAGTTTCTACTTTACTTAACCACTTAAGACCCGGACCAATACGCTGGCAAATGACCCAAGGGGTTTTTGCGATTCGGCACTGCGTCGCTTTAACAGACAATTGCGCGGTCGTGCGACGTGGCTCCCAAACAAAATTTGCGTCCTTTTTTTCCCACAAATAGAGCTTTCTTTTGGTGGTATTTGATCACCTCTGCGGTTTTTATTTTTTGCGCTATAAACAAAAATAGAGCGACAATTTAAAAAAAAATGCAATATTTTTTACTTTTTGCTATAATAAATATCCCCCAAAAATATATAAAAAAACATTTTTTTTCCTCAGTTTAGGCCGATACGTATTCTTCTACATATTTTTGGTAAAAAAAATCGCAATAAGCGTTTATCGGTTGGTTTTCGCAAAATTTATAGCGTTTACAAAATAAGGGATAGTTTTATTGCATTTTTATTATTTTTTTTTTTTTTTACTACTAATAGCAGCGATCAGCGATTTTTTTCGTGACTGCGACAATATGGCGGACACTTCGGACAATTTTTACACATTTTTGGGACAATTGTCATTTTCACAGCAAAAAATGCATTTAAATTGCATTGTTTACTGTGGAAATGACAGTTGCAGTTTGGGAGTTAACCACAGGTGGCGCTGTAGGGAATGTGTACCTAATGTGTGTGTTTACTACTGTAGGGGGGTGTGGCTGTAGGTGTGACGTCATCGATCGCGTCCCCCTATTACAGGGATGACGCGATCGATGCTCCGGCCACAGAGAAGCACGGGGAAGCCGTGTGTACACACGGCTCTCCCCGTTCTTCCGCTCCAGGGACGGATCGCCGCACTGCAGCGGCGATCGGGTCCGCGAATCCCGCGGTCCCGGAGCTTCGGACCGGGTCGCGGGCGCGCGCCCGCGACCCACGGCTGGGTACTAAAACCAACGTATATATACGTTGATGTGCCCAGCCGTGCCATTCTGCCGACGTAAATCTGCAGGAGGCGGTCCTTAAGTGGTTAAAAATGCAGAGCTCCTCATTTCTGTACCTAAGCTTCAATTTTGATCCAGGCTTCAGCCCTTCCATTTGATCCAAGAATAGGAACACAAATTTAACAAAGTGTACCCCAAACCCTTATTCCAAGTGAAGGGGCATCCTCACTTCTAAGAGTGGAGAGACGTCTGTTAAAGTTTGCCTTTCACTGGGTCACAGATGCCCCAGACCTGTGAGTTCAATCGGTGGCTTCAAAGGGGTAAAAAATAAATTTTCAAACTGTACCTCCTTTCTTCTAAACCAACCAAGAGAAGAGTGAGTGATCCTTACAGTCCCTCTCTGGAGGACAGGTTCAAAGGCTTCTATTCAAATATGTTCATGGTACCAAGGGGGTTATTTGTCCTATCCTGTCCCTAAAATCCCTAAATAAGTTCCATTTTGTATGGAATCTGTAAAGTCAGTTATTTCCTCTCTTAGACTAGGGACATGATTAACATCTGTAGGCATCCAAGATGCCTATCTACGTATCCTTCTCATCAGTGCATTCTGCGCTTCGCAATAGGAGACACACACTTCTGGGTTATTGCACTGACTTTTGGCCTATCCTTTGCTCCTCGAGTATTCACAAAGGTACTTGCACCCATTCTTGCCCTCTTAAGAACAAAGGGCATTCGGGTCAGTGGTTATGTAGACAATCTTTCCTATGAAGGAACTATCCACAGGAACTATCCACAGGGACCATTTAGATACTTCAGGCTTTTGGTTTGATAATCAACCTTTAAAAATCAGATTTCCAACCTTCCCTTTGCCTGGAATACTTGAGCCCAAGCAAAAGTCTATCTTCCAGAAAACTAACTGGTCTGTCTCAGACCTCACACTCAGACCTCAAAGGGGTTGTAAAAGTTTCTTTTTTTTAAAATAGGTTCCTTTAAGCTAGTGCATTGTTGGGGCTGAATGCAAATACATGCCACACTTCAGATATTTATTTGTAACAAATTTATCATTTTGAAAAATGTATCATTTTTGGTTTAACATGACAAAATGTGGAAAAATTTAAAGGGGTATGAATACTTTTTTAAAGCACCTTAGAACTACTAAACTTTAAAAATACCATCTCAGTCTTTATTGATGCAGTCCGCACATGCCTATTACTCAGAGCTGCCTGCATTAGCTGCGCCCAAATATACCAGCTTTGGTTCTCTAAAAAGCCCCCAGTCTGTTAAGACTTTTCTAATGCATTGCCTATTGTAACTGCTCTTTCATAGCGAAAAAGTACATAGATCCCTTCTATTTCTTAACTTTCTTGACTAACTTTCCTTGTTGAGGACATCCCTTTGTTTAGGACCTGGTGTATGAAAGGCTAGAAGCCCATTCTAAGGCCTTATACACCCTCACGCACCTTACTCTGCAACCTACCATTGCAATTTGGTCTGTCTGTCTGCTACACTTTAGCTGCCTGGTCCAAGGTTATGTCCAGGCAAGGGATGCTTGATTTGTTCCAAGAGATCCTTCTGTCCTCCGGCAGCTGGAGCTAATGCCTGTAGCTTTACTCTATTGTGTTCATAAGCTAACAGGTATTCTATATCAAATCTCCAGAATGGAGGTAGAGTGCCGTTTGCTTAAAGTGTTGGTCAGCAAAGCCTCTTGTGTATGCTCTCTAATGGGCAAAGCCTTTTTTGAGAATCCCTGGACAGCTTTCTTAAGGAGGTCACAGAGTTCCTTTATTTTTCTCCAAAGCAAAGCCTGATGTTCCACTTTAGTCCTAGAACCTGAAATCCTCCAATTCCTCAAGCAAGTTGTCCTCACAATGAATGGGTGCCACCACCTGGCCTTTTGGCCATCTGGTCCCAAAACATTTTAGATGTTTGGGTCCAGAACGTTGAATCCAGAGGCTGAAAGCTAGATGTCTCTTGCCCATTTTATGCTGTGAAACCTGCCATCATCCAACATAAAGTTGGCAGACCTTCATACTGCTGTGATATTTCCTCTTCCAAGGAGTCATGGCTGTTGTACCAGAGAAGGTGAGGGATGAGGGTCCAAGGTTTCTTTCAAAATGTTTTTATTAAAGAAAAATGTAAATGTACAGTGTACAAAAGGGGTACAGTTGCCACAAAGAGTATGGTTGCCGATTTCACCTACAAAAATGTTAAACAATCGCAGTGAAAACAAGAACATTGATGAAACACGTAAATATTAGTTCCCTCCAGCATGTGAGATTAAGAAGGCAGCTAATGAATACAAGAAACAGTTAAAAGATGGATCACTTCCAATCCTGGAGGAAGTTCCAAGGTTTCTACTCAGACATTTTCACTGTCCCCATGACCAAGGGTGGCATTGGCTCCCTTTTGGATCTAAAGGTTTTCGACACCTTCCTCCAAGTACAAACATCCACATGGAATTTTCCATTTAGCCAATGCCTCCCTTCGGGAGACCTCTGTCCACTGTGGATGTTGAGGATGCCTACCTGCATGTCCATCTTACTTGGGCATTCTGCATTTTCTGTAGAAATTAAACATTACCAGTTTGTTGCCTGTCCGCTGCACCTCAGGTCTTAACTAAGTGTTAATCCCTGTTCATACCCTCCTTTGCTCTGAGGGTATTTTGATGATCGGATATCTGGACTGTCTTCTGAGGGAACAGTGGGCTCTGGCTCTTTCAGCCAATGTCCAATAAACTTTGCAGCCCCTACGGTGTATCCTAAAACTCCAAAAACCTGCGCTGCATCTGTCTCATCACTTGGGAGTATCTGGGCCTGGTCCTGGATATGATCCTGTCCCAAAGTCATCCTTATCCTGAACAAACCACAGACTTTGTTTCCATGTTTAAAACTCTACAGTTTTGGCCTTAATATTGGTCCCCTTGAGGCAGTTCCATATGCTACACGTCAATCCAGAATTCAACATTCTGCCACTGTGGGACAAAGGGGCTGCTTTTCTAGACTATCCCATATAACTTTTTATGGCATTGGTGCAGTAAAGGCTTACTTCTGGCAACTGGACCATGCATATCATTTTTTTGTTTTGTGCTTCTCAAAAACAACCACAGTTTTTTTTCCAGAGCAGCCTGTATTCTCCTAAAGTTACCTGTGCATTTTTCTTTGTATCCCGAACAACTCCTCTGACAATTGTGGCTGCAATTTTTCTTGGTCTACCTGACCTTGACTTGGTATCAAGAGATTCCTGAATTTTCCACTACTTAAGTGATTGAACTGATTAGCAAATTTAAGACCTTGGATATCTTTTTATATCCATCTTTATAAAGTTTCATTACTTTATTACGCAGGTCTTTTGATAGTTCCTTCCTGCTCCCCAAGGCTTAGTATCTAGCCTGCTCACTGCATTCACATAAGCGCTAACAAACACATTAAAAGTAGGTACTAATTGCAAATTAAAAAGCCTGTGTGTGTCACCTTGTTTGTCTATACCAAGGCCAAACATTACACTTTTGATCAGGGCCATTTGAGTGATTTCTGTTTTCTTGATTAAAAAGATGCCAAACAACTATATGATAAAAAATGTCTTCATATGATCACTATCCTTAACTACTTGCCGACTGCCCACCAGTTATACGGTGGTACTGCTGGGCGAGAGCACGTAGCTGTACATCCTACATTTAGCAGCCGCTAGGGGGTGCGTGCGTGCGCGCCGCCGGCTGCCCACGCGCCCCCCGCTCGTCCCCCGAGTGTGCCCGGCGGGCGCGATCGCCGCCGGGCATGCGCGCGCTCGTTCGTTACAGAGCGGGGAACGAGAGCTATGTGTGTAAACACATAGCTCTCGTTCCTGTCAGCGGGGGGAACGCTGATCTTCTGTTTATACAATGTATGAACAGAAGATCAGTGATTTTCCTTAGTGAGGCCACCCCCCATACAGTTAGAACACACCCAGGAACACACTTAACCCCTTCCCTGCCCCCTAGTGTTAACCTCTTCACTGCCAATGGCATTTTTATAGTAATCCAATGCATTTTTATAGCATTGATCGCTATAAAAATGCCAATGGTCCCAAAAATGTGTCAAAAGTGTCCGATGTGTCCGCCACAATATTGCAGTACCGAAAAAAAATGCTAGTAAAAAAAAATATTAATAAAAATGCCATAAAATTACCCCCCTTTTTTTAAACGCTATAAATTTTGGGCAAAATAATCAATAAACGCTAATTGCACTTTTTTTTCACTAAAAATATGTAGAAGAATACGTATCGGCCTAAACTGAGGAAAAAATATGTTTTTTTATATCTTTTTTGGGGATATTTATTATAGCAAAATGTAAAAAATATTGAATTTTTTTCAAAATAGTCGCTCTGTTTTTGTTTATAGCGCAAAAAATAAAAACCGCAGAGATGATCAAATACCACCAAAAGAAAGCTCTATTTGTGGGAAAAAAAGGACGCCAATTTTGTTTGGGAGCCACATCGCACGACCGCGCAATTGTCAGTTAAAGCGACGCAGTGCCGAATCACAAAAAGTGCTCTGGTCTTTGACCAGCAATATGGTCCGGGGGTTAAGTGGTTAAATAGAAGACATTTTTTGGCATTATCAGTCATATTTTCAATATTCGTGTAAAAATTTCACAATTTCTGCCAGGTTGCAAACCTTTGAGCACAACTATACATCCTGTGTCCTGCGCTGCAAGAATAGGATTTTTATTGGAAATCCTATGTGTGTGTGTGTGGAAAAAAAATTGTGAATTTGAGAAAATGTGTTTGCAAATTAATTGCTGCTTTAATGATTCCCCTGTTCTCTAGGAAATCGGCTTTTGACATGTTTAACTTCTTGGCTTCAAAACATCGGCAACCTCCAGAATATAAACCAAATGAAGAGGATGAGGAAGAGGTGCAGCTGAAATCTGTTAGGTAGTCTGTGTTTATTTTATGCTTAAACTGCTGAAGCATTCAAATTTCTTCAGTTATAATTACCTTTGCAAGTAGAATGGTCCATAGCTGTGCTTTAAAAGAGGAAATTTGGATTCACACAGAAGTCCAAAATACTTTGACTACATTGTCAATTTGTGCAAATATAAAGTAGATCATGTTCTAATTGTTTTGATCCGTTCCGAAAATGTAAATGAGTTGCATGGCAAATTTTTGTAATTTTGTTGGTTATGCATATCTCGGTAGTCCTCTTGGATGGAAAGGGAAGACCTGATGTAAATGGCAACATCCAATACATCTCTTTATCATGGACTTATTTTTACAGCATCTCATATTCTTGCTATATGCATAGTGTAATCTAGTAGCTAAAGAGGTCCAGCACAGCCTATTCACATTGGATGGTTTGCAGGAAAGTCAGGTTTCATAGATCTGTGTGCGAGTCCAACTTCCCATCAAGTGTGGTATGTTTGCACAGGTGTACTGGATTTTTTTAGTAATTAACCCTGACTTGTTCATTCCCCGACTTAGTTGGGGTATGCGGTACACTTTGATGGGGGTGGGTCAGCCACGCCCAGTGACCTTTGACTTCTGGGAACCCGCCTTCTGACCTTTGACCTCTGGGGGAGGTCCCTGTTCCATTTTCTGAGTCCTCGCCTTATTCTTCAATGAGAACCCCTAGCCCTAAGGATTGTTTTTTTTTTTTCCTGTATTTTAGTGAAAGTTAGCCATGTGGACCTTCGCAGTAGGGGTATTGTAAAATGGTCCTTTTAGATTTTTGGCATTTTGAAATGTTTGTAGTAATTCACCATTACATATTTTTACAGGAGAGCCACCAGTATGGACCTGCCTATGCCAATGAGATTCCGTCATCTTAAGAAGACATCCAAAGAGGCAGTAGGTGTCTACAGGTAGATAACCACTTTATTTGTGAATTTGAATGATTGACTGTTCTGCAATTTACTTTCTGATATAAAGAGTAGAAGGTCAGCATGTATGGATCGTGTGGCTTTTCCAGCCATACCTTTTTTTTGATTTTTTTTTTTGTTGTTTTATTAGGGCTTTTCTCTTTTTTGGTCTTTTACAATATGTTTAGGTTATTCTTTTACTTATCGTAGTCATTTGTATTGGGCCTACCCCATCATCATGCCCAAATTCCCTCTCCTCTTCCCCTCCTTTCTTCCATGCTGGGGTCTTTGCTGTGGGTTGTGCAACAAAGATTTCAGTGGAACAGGAACAAGCAAGGAAAATGCTTGGAAGGGATTTTGGTTGAGGAGGAGAGATATAAGGTTAACACTACTAAAACCACAGTTATCCTTTAAAAAGTGCAACTGTGTAGCTGCTGACTTTAAATAAGGACACTTACCTTGTCCTACTTGCCCGCGCTGATGGGCCCCCCGATGCCGGTCCCACGATCGCTCCGGGTCCCGCGCCGCCATTCACACTATGGGAAACAGGCAGTGAATCCGTACGGCTTCACTGCCCATTTCCTACTGCGCCTGCGTGAGTCTCACGCTGGCTTGTGAATGGGCGCGCTGCTCTCTGAGAACACACACAGTTCCCAGAAAGCAGCGCGCCCCATTCACAAGGAGAAGGACAAGAAGAAAAGGCACCGCGGAGTGGAAGAGGCAGATTACGGACTTCCGCATAGCAACAGGTATTTCGGGTGAGTATTTTTTTTTTTCCAGGTTTTTTTTATTTCATTTTTTTAAACAACATGGGAAAATGTTTTCCTGGGTGGAGCTCCGCTTTAATCCCGCCCTGACTACCTAATGAGTGAATGACCTGGAACAGGCATACATATACAAAACAAGAGTTTGGACTTTTCAGACTTCACTGAGTACTTAGGTAAGTGACCTTCTGGGTGGTGAAGTGAGGATCAGGATGACTGATGCCCCACCATTTTTGAGAAACGGATCAGCAGAGGCAGCTCCCACATTTCTAGCCTAGCGAAATCATTTTACCGGTCATTCTTCTTAACGTGAAACTGCGCCTAAACTATGCATGTTCAAGTATTTTTATATAAGAATGCTTTGACTGCAAAGTAAAAGCACTTTAAAACAAACCATTATTTACCTCTGCAACTTTGTCATTGTAAAAATAAAAATGTTCTTTCTCGTCTATTGAGGCACACAGGAGGTGGGGTTATACTGATACCTATGTAAGCATTTGGACACTGACAAGCAAAAAAAATTATAAATAAATAAATTTGCTAGCCTTTGATTTTTGCTTCTTATTCACTTTGACTTCAATCAATATTACTTGCTGCATCATTGCTTGGGCCAGTGTTTCTCAATTCCAGTCCTCACGCCCCCCCAACAGGTCATGTTTTCAGGATTTCCCTCAGATGAAATGGCTGTGGGAATTACTAAGGCAGTGAAACTGATCAAATCACCTGTGCAAAATAATGGAAATCCTGAAAACCTGACCTGTTGGGGGTGGCGTGAGGACTGGAATTGAGAAACACTGGCTTGGGCTGGTCTCTATTCCTCAGCTTAGCTTTGGAGATCTGTACCCAGACTCCACTGGATTGGATGTTGCAGGGTTAGCCTTGAAGTGATCTTTGGGCCCTAGGCTTTGCCTGTGGCACTTTCCAGACTCGGTCCTGGTAAAAATGTGGAGTGCTTTCCAGGTCCATAGCAATTGGCATTGCTACATTGCTTACGTTGTATCTAAAGACTCGCACTACTTTTTGTTATACCTGTTGGGCACCTTTTGTATTTCCCACTACTGCCAGTTTTTCTGTGAAAGGGATGAACACTGAGGACTGATGTTATCCGCTGGGTGGAATGTCGCATGCTCACATTCTGTGCTCTTTACTGTCATTCAGCATAGAAAAAAAACATTGTCATCCCCCTGCCTCCATTTTCCATTATCTTCATGTTGTTGGGTGGGCTATGAGTGCTTGCTTCTTTCAGAAAGACTGATTCTCTTTTTCATCGTGGATGGTTCCCTGTAAGGATGCACAACCTTTTTATTACACCATCTTCAAGTGGCTCAGACAGATAATTTTTCAAGCTTCCAAGGATCGGGTAAACCAGGTTTCTTTCTCGTACATCACGGGACACAGAGCGGCATATTCATTACTATGTGGGTTATTTGGAGTACCTTCAGGTGTGGACACTGGCAATCTCAAACAGGAAGTCCCCTCCCTATATAACCCCCTCCCCTAGAGGGAGTCCCTCAGTTTTTTCGCCAGTGTCTTAGGTGTTGGTCACGGAATAGCTTTGCTCCACATCCTTGGGATTAAGGGCGGGCTAACCGGATCTGTCCAAGAAGCCTCAGTGCCAAAGTGGACAGTACCCGGGCCCCAAGCCGTGGGGTTTTGCCTATAATGCTCCTATTTGGAGGGCTGGACCCTGGGCCCAGGACTTGGAGTTTGTAGAAACCATAAGTTCCTGTTTGCCAGGGTGCTATATAGGTCCAGGACAGTGGGTACCTTCATAGGACCCCAGGGCCTGAAGGTCTACTACGCTACCCACGGAGATGGGAGAAGATTGGATCAGTTTGCTGGACAAACATCCTGCAGCATGGAGCAGGTAAGGGGGAGCCTGCGGGACTTGGTTCGACAGCAGGCTCTCCGGGGTAACCTAAAAGGGGGGATAGCCTAAGTATGCTCTGCATGGGCAACCTTGTTCACTATGTCTAGGAGAGACAGGATGACACCCTTTCTCCCCCATCACTAGGTTCCCCTGTCTAAGAATGTGTTGCTAGCTAAACCTGTTGTTTTCTTCCTAGGGCTAGTAAGGATCCCTAGGGGCCTTTGGAGAGTCCTACCTGGCCGGGGGTTTGAATCTGCCGCCTGTTTCTGCGTTCCTGGATCTCCAGCAGCGCGGCTCCTCCATGTTCCTCCTGTTTCCGGCATACGCGCGCGCGTGCGCGCGCACGTCTTATAGACGTTTTTCGCGCCGTTCAGACAGGAGGGCGGGGGGGGGGGGGGCGTGCCTGCGGCATCATACAGGAGGCGCGCCTTTGTGCTGTTATAGACAGCAGGCATTGTCAGTGCTCAGTCTGAGGCTGATTTTCAGAAGGAGAGGACGCAGAGCGGCAGAACAGTGACTCCCGGTGGCGGAAGAGGGGTAGTACATGCTGGACTTTGTTCCAATGCCTTTTTTGTTAAGCCAAAAAATTCCCCTTTTTGCAGCAGGTTGGAGGCTGGCAAACTAAGTTTGGGGTCACTGTATGTTGTAAAAAGAAAATATATAATATATATTTAAAAAAAAAAAAAAACATACGGGATCCCATCAGTTTTTGGGCATTAGTGATCTAGTGTCCCCTAAACTCTGGTTTTGTACTCCTGGCCACTACAGTCTGTTGTGTGGGCGGAGTCCCTCGATTTTGTATTATGGCTTCCAAAGGTTCGGGGTCAAAGGGTACAAAAAAGACCAAAAAACAAAAGGGTTCCCTTTCTGATTCTGATGATATGCCGATACTTTCCCCGCAGCTTATTAACATAAAAGGCGCCTTGGATGAGCCATTAGGGGGATCTGGTGCGGAGGCTGGCCCAGATCAGCCCAGCCCTGTGTTTATCACAGAGGAGATGCTAGCCGTATCCCTAGGGGGGCTAGAAGAGAGAATAGCAGCATTGATCGCTAGAGCTATTCCTGGTAAGAAACGGGTTAGATCCCCATCACCAAGAGGTGTATCCTCAGATGCTGAGATTCTCTCTCCGGAGGAATTGGAATCACAAGAGGATCAACTAGACCTGAACCAAGAGGGTTCAGGGATTGAGGGGTCTGCCTCGGAGGAACCATTTTCAGACTCCCAGACAGAAAGACTGTGGGTACAGTCTTTGACGGACATGGTCCGCTCGGCATTTAGTTTACCATTGCCAGAGCCTCAGGTTCCTCCGGTATCCTCTCTGGGCTCTTTGAAAGCTCCGTTAAGCAACGCAGTTTTTCCGGTCCATCCTCTTTTGGAGGAATTGATCTTTCGGGATTGGGTACGGCCGGACAGGATTTTTCTGCCACCGAAAAGATTTGCGGTCATTTACTCCATGGAGGAAAAATTCTCCAAGAGGTGGAGGCTCCCAGTAGTGGATGCAGCCATCTCATGTGTGAATAAATCACTAACTTGCCCGGTGGAAAACATACATATGTTTAAAGATCCGGTTGATAAAAGATTAGAGACACTTTTAAAAGCATCCTTTGCTACGGCAGGAGCAGTGGTGCAGCCAGCGGTGGCTGCGATTGGTGTTTGTCAGGCGTTAAAAGACCAGACAAAGGAAATGTTAAAGGACATGCCTACCCAACAAGCAAGAGTTTTCTGACATTCCCAGAGCTCTGTGTTTTGCCGTAGATGCTATAAAAGATTCCATCCAGCAGGCCTCTCGTTTATCACTATTTTTGGTGCACATGAGAAGGCTCTTATGGTTGAAGAATTGGGCGGCGGAGCCCCCATGCAAAAAGCTTCTGGCAGGGTTTCCCTTCCATGGAGGACGACTCTTCGGAGAGGATCTGGATAAATATATTCAGACTATTTCAAATGGCAAGAGTACCCTTTTACCGGTCAAAAAGACATTCCGGGCTCCTACATTTAAAAGGCAGCTCTTTCCTGTCTCGGGGCCCTCAAATTCCAGGCAGTATCGACGGCCGCCTGCACGATCCAACGTTAACAGTAGATCGCAGGGACAGGCCCCTGGGGGTAAGAGGCCGTGGTATCGCAAGCCGTCAAAAACAGCCCCTAAGTCTGCCTTATGAAGGGGCGCCCCCACTCTCACGGGTGGGGGGAAGGCTTCGTTTCTTCTCAGAAGTTTGGGAAGCCAAGATCCCCGACAAATGGGTCCGGGCATCGGTAACCACAGGTTACAGACTGGAGTTTCTAAGGTATCCTCCGCCTCATTTTCAAGAATCAAGGCTACCAACGGATCCAGCAAGGAAGGCCTCAATGCTGGCAGCTTTGGATCACCTGCTTTGCCAGGACGTAATTATAGAAGTGCCAGCCCAAGAGCAAGGGCTAGGTTTCTATTCCAATCTCTTTGTCATACCAAAGCCCAACGGCGATGTCAGGCCAATCTTGGACCTAAAGAGGTTAAACGGTTACCTAAGGGTTCGTTCCTTCCGGAACGCTTCAGAAGGACGATTTTCTGGCCTCCATAGACATAAAGGATGCTTACCTTCATGTACCAATCTTTCAGTTGCATCAAAGATTTTTACGCTTCGCGGTGGGGCAGCGACACTTCCAATTCAGGGCGCTCCCCTTCGGGCTGGCCACGGCCCCCCGGGTATTCACGAAGATCCTAGCCCCAGTTCTGGCCAATTTAAGGATCCAGGGGGTCACAGTCCTAGCATACTTGGACGACCTTTTAATCATAGATCACTCACGGCCGGGTCTGCAAAAGGCAGTAAACCTCACGGTTCGGTACCTCGAAGAATTCGGCTGGGTCCTAAACCGGGGAAAGTCAGCGTTCCAGCCTACAAAGCAGTTGGAATACCTCGGCATGAGGTTAGACACAGAACAGCAAAAGGTGTTCCTGCCCCTGGTAAAGATCGAAGCTATCAAGGGGTTGGTTCAGTTGGTTCTAAACAAGAAAAAACCAACTATTCGCCTGTGTATGCGAGTACTAGGCAAGCTAGTGGCCACGTTCGAGGCAGTACCATACGCTCAGATCCACACTCGCGTCCTACAGGCAGCCATTCTAGCAGCCTGGGGCAAGAGGGCACATGAATTAGAGTCCCCTTTGACGCTATCATCAAGGGTCCGACAAAGCCTGGCCTGGTGGTTGAACCCTCAGAACCTTCTAAAGGGAAAATCCTTCAGCCCTATTGTCTGGAAGGTAGTTACCACAGACGCCAGCCTGGCAGGCTGGGGGGCGGTCTTCGAGGGGTTCTCTCGCCAGGGAACTTGGGTGAAAGCGGAGAGGCAGCTCCCCATCAATATCTTGGAGATCAGAGCTGCTCGCCTAGCCCTTCTGGCATGGACCTCCAGATTAAAGGGGTTCCCGGTGAGAATCCAGTCAGACAATGCCACGGCGGTGGCATACATAAACCACCAAGGGGGAACCAGGAGTCAGGCCGCTCAGAGGGAGGTGAGCTTGATTTTTCAGTGGGCAGAGGTTCATGTACCCTGCATTTCGGCGATATTCATTCCCGGAGTGGACAACCTGCAGGCAGACTTCTTAAGTCGCCAGAGTCTGTTGCCAGGGGAGTGGTCTCTGCATCCCCAGGTCTTTCAGACAATCTGCCAGAGGTGGGGAATGCCGGACGTAGATATAATGGCATCCAGGTTCAACAAGAAACTAGACAGGTTCGTGTCTCGAGCGAGGGATCCGATGGCCTGCGGAACCGATGCGTTGGTTTGCCCTTCTATATGCATTCCCTCCACTACAGTTACTCCCTCGCCTGTTGCGCAAGATCAGAGTGGAGCACAAGCCAGTCATTCTAGTAGCTCCGGCTTGGCCCCGGAGGACTTGGTACTCACTAGTCCTGAAGATGGCAGTGGGAGACCCTTGGACTCTTCCTCTACAACCAGACCTACTCTCACAAGGCCCGATCCTCCACCCTACATTACAGCGTCTAAATTTGACGGCCTGGAGGCTGAATCCCTGATTCTCAGGGGTAGAGGTCTGTCTAGGCAGGTAATCCCTACCCTGATTAGGGCTAGAAAGCCGGTCTCCAGGGTGATTTATTACAGGGTGTGGAGGAACTACTTAGGCTGGTGTGAATCCAAAAGATGGAATTCCCGCAAATATACCATTGATAGGGTGTTAAGTTTTCTCCAGCTAGGAGTGGATAAAGGCCTGGCACTAAGCACAATCAAGGGACAGATCTCAGCTCTGTCAGTGTGGTTTCAGAGGCCGCTGGCCACCCACTCGCTGGTAAAGACCTTCTTACAGGGGGTCTTGCGTATTAATCCTCCTGTCAAGTCACCAATTTGTCCATGGGACATAAATCTTGTCCTGTCCACTTTACAGAAACAACCCTTTGAGCCGTTGGCTGAGATTCCTTTAGTCTTACTGACAAGAAAGTTGGTTTTCTTGGTCGCCATAGTTTCGGCCAGGAGAGTGTCAGAATTAGCAGCCTTATCGTGTAAGGAACCATATCTCGTTCTACATAAGGACAGGGCAGTTCTCCGGCCCCATCCTTCCTTTCTACCAAAGGTTATATCCAAATTTCACTTAAACCAGGATTTGGTACTTCCATCCTTCTTTCCAAAACCTACATCTAGAAAGGAGGGGTTGCTGCATACCTTGGATATTGTCCGGGCCATGAAGGCCTATCTTAAAGCTACAGAAAAGATCCGGAAGACAGATGTATTATTCGTTCTACCAGATGGCCCCAAGAAGGGGCAGGCAGTGGCAAAATCCACCATCTCGAGATGGATTAGACAATTAATCATTCAAGCCTACGGTTTGAAGAGGTTACCTCCTCCGTTGTCGGTAAAGGCCCATTCTACCAGGGCCATGGGCGCCTCTTGGGCAGCACACCATCAGATCTCTATGGCTCAGATATGCAAGGCGGCAACGTGGTCATCAGTCCACACGTTTACAAGGTTTTATCAACTAGACGTGAGAAGGAATGCGGATTCTGCCTTTGGACAGGCAGTACTACAGGCTGCAGTTTGAAATCCTCGGGATCAGAAGCACCCTTGGTTGTAAAAAGAAAAAAAAAAAAAAAGAAAGTTTTTTCTTGACTAAGTTGGAATTATTATTATTATTTGAGTTTACCTCTAAATTGAATCCTTCTTTGGAAGATGTCTCCCTCCCCTCATTAAAGCATTGCTTTCGGACATCCCACATAGTAATGAATATGCCGCTCTGTGTCCCGTGATGTACGAGAAAGAAAAAGGGATTTTTAAATACAGCTTACCTGTAAAATCCTTTTCTTGGAGTACATCACGGGACACAGAGCTCCCACCCCTCTTTTGGGTGACCATTTTGGGAGGCATACTGCTTGCTACAAAACTGAGGGACTCCCTCTAGGGGAGGGGGTTATATAGGGAGGGGACTTCCTGTTTGAGATTGCCAGTGTCCACACCTGAAGGTACTCCAAATAACCCACATAGTAATGAATATGCCGCTCTGTGTCCCGTGATGTACTCCAAGAAAAGGATTTTACAGGTAAGCTGTATTTAAAAATCCCTTTTTTCAAGGCTGTCGTCCCATTTTAAGGTCTCATGATGCCAGCCAAGATCCTCCAGACAGCTCTTCGAGTTGCAGGCAGTTCCTAGTTCTTTGTTGTTTTTTGGGGCCTGTTAGTATTTGCTGTATCATCCACCTCGGTTGGACTGCTTTTGGACACCCCAAAGGTTAAAAACTTCCTGTGTCCCCCAAAGGACATGAAATAAAACAGAAACAAATGTGTTGCAGTTTAAATGCTTTGGTATTGTAACAGCAACATCTCATTCGCTGAATGCTTTGTTTGAAAAATAAAATTGCTTTCTTCTCAGATCTCCAATTCACGGTCGGGGTCTTTTCTGCAAGAGGACAATTGATGCCGGGGAGATGGTAATAGAGTACTCAGGAAATGTTATCCGTTCAACTTTGACTGACAAAAGAGAAAAGTATTATGATGGAAAGGTGAGAAGCAGATTTACTTTTTTTTTTTGTGTGTGTTTATCGGTTTTATTAGTCAAATAATAAATAGATCCTTGATACTTAACAGTTATTTTCCATTGTAGGGAATCGGTTGCTACATGTTCCGTATAGATGACTCCGAGGTTGTTGATGCTACTATGCATGGCAATGCTGCTCGCTTCATCAACCACTCTTGTGAGCCCAACTGTTACTCCCGTGTCATTCCCATCGATGGACAGAAACACATAGTTATATTTGCAATGCGAAAAATATATCGTGGTGAGGAGCTCACATATGACTACAAGTTCCCTATTGAAGACGCTAGCAACAAACTAGCTTGCAACTGTGGAACCAAGAAGTGCCGCAAGTTTCTTAACTAGAGACCTTCCTACATGTACAAAAAAAAGGTGGTAATTGAGCACCCTCGAGATTTACAGGACCATTTCTCAATGCCAAACCCACCACCTTAGTCCTCCTTCATTGCTTCATTTCACTCCCAAGTGGTTAAGGTTGCAAGACACTTTAGGTCTATCACCAGTAATAACAATACATTGCTGTATAATAGTGTCCATACGCAATACCTGGAGTTTCAGTAAGGACCGTCTTCGTCCACTATACAGTGAAGATTTGTGTTTGTGTACTGCTTTGCTACCACCTAGCAGTAAATACCTTATGGTTAGTAGTTTTTTGATCTTATATTGCTAGTATCCAACATTGCATGGCACTGTTACAAAAAAAAAAAATACAAAAATGAAAACGCTCTGATAGACTGCTGCCTTATATAAAAAGCATTGCAGAGGTTATGAGAGCTGCACTTCAGTGAACAAGTCTATCATGTCTTTTCTCACCCATCTTGTCCTGAGATATTTACATCTGGTGAGTCTATGCAGGTTTCCCTCTGCCTCCAGCAAGGGAGTTATTACCGCACAAACATAGAGAAGCAAACGCAGGCAATCTGCCATTTGGCAGTAACACTCCAACGATCTAGGTTCAGGTAAATGGAGCGGGCAGTGGTACCGGAAAGGGTTGTTCACCTTAACTGTTCAGGCACTATAATATTTTTGGGGCATTAGCTAGCAGTGACTTTTATTATCTTCGCTTCCATATTTGTATACAATGAAACCAATAATGTTATGGTCCTACTAAGAAATATACTGAATGTTTTAATGTAGACGCCAAACCACAGAATCAATGGAGGGACAACACTCCTTGAGTTACCATGTCTTGACAAAGTTTAAGTGTGGCACTTGTCTTTTCTTTTTTTTTTTTACCTGCCATTTTAAGTTTTGTACAGAAGAGGAAGACATTTGAATAGTATTAGAAATTAGGAATAAAGCAGGAATAGTGTGGGTCTCCTGTCTTGCAGGAAAACGTATATTTATTGTAAATTGTAAAACCATGCTTTGAAGAAAAATATTGTACTCTTTTAAAAAGAGCTTTTATATTTGCAAGAATGGGGTTGAGCTCAAGACACTAAGTGGGGCTGAGGAGCTCCCGGTCACCACCACATTTCAAAGCATCCCCCAAATCTTTCATCATTTTATTTGCACCGAGTTGCCCTTTATATAGATTAGCAATCCTTCATCTCCCATGTTCTGTTTACATCTTCTCATCTTTGTATTTAAGATTTTGTTTAACTAAATGTAAATATTCTCTATTTTTCTAATGGAAGCACTTAAATGATAGCTATGGAAGCACTTAAAGCATGAGAATGATAAGAATTATGTGTATCAGGTTTTATTGTTCATTTTTCTTTTCTTTTTTGAAAATTGCTTATTTTTTTATCATAAACTGCTGAACATGTAAACATCATAGTTCGCTTTGAGAATAGTCGACGGCTGTTTTCATTTTCTTCTTTTGTATATTTTCTTTGTCGATACATTCAGGAAACTGCAGGGTGTGTCTATGCTGTAGGAATTATTTATTGTTTTAATGTATGTTTTATTTTCTCCAGATAACAATCTCAAGGTTTCGGCATCCTCATGCTGAATTAAAATGACAGCATCTTTTCTTTAAAGAAAATAAGGAGAGGGGTTTACATTTATAAATTACTCTCAGGTAGAAGTTGTTATTTTAGATTACATAGATGTGACTACTTGGTTGATGGATACACAATTGAGATTCTTTTAGACAACCAACCCTGTATAGAGTGTTGCATTTAAAGCAGATCATTGCTAAAGCTCATATTTCTTGTTCTGGTAGAGTGTCCTTGCATTAGAGCGTATATTACCAGAGTAAAATAAAATATGGATTTATGTTGGATTGATGAGTTAGTTCTTAAAATGTCTTGGTTATGCAGTGCCCTTGTTATTGTTCAGCATTCCTAAAGTTAAAGGTATAACCTGCTAATGGCATGGCAATCATTCTGTGTTCTAAACTGTAGCCATTCTTTTCATTAGCTAATACTAACTTTACAGCTCTGACACTCATTTTTAGTAGACAGACGTTTCTTCCAGCCACTACATTCATTACCAATCACATTTTTTCTAGTTGAGGGAAGGGTTTCTGTTTAATTGTTAGATTTTAGGTGGACAGAAAGTGGTCAAGTCATGCTGGTTTCTCCCAGTATTTGTAGACCCTGGGCTGGGGTGGTGTCACCATATCCCCTCTCACAGTGAATTCTTAATGTAATCACTGACTAGCCTGGGAAAAGACATGAGGCTGGAGTGGTGCAGCCAAAGGTTGGGTCACTGAGGCTTTAAAGATCAAGTTTATCTGTTTGTATTTTGACTTCTCTGGTTCATCCTTTTCCTCCCCTCCATACTAATGAAATAAAGCCTTTGCCTTTCCATATCTTATTTTAGACCCGGTGTTGTCATCAAGGGGTTCTTGTGCTTCCCTAGACAAAGCAGGCAGATCATGGCTGGTGGGAAGGGTCCAGCAGGATTTTGTGCATGGCTTTCTAAAAAGTAAGGGAGGCTCTCTGACTTGGCGCACCTTCTAATTCACACTGTGAAAAAGCTTAGAGCTTGCAGTGAAATCAGAGTAAGAAATGTCAGGAGAACTGTGAGAGACTGAAGGTAGGGCTGGAGCTTAGATTTAAAGAAATGCACGCAGTTATCTGGTTAGAGTAAGTTTGCATTTCATACATGGCATCAGTAAGTAGAAAAAGCTACAGGCAGAATTTCCCTTGATTATACATATGTAAAGTACATGCCAAACTTTTAAAGCAAACCTATCATGAGAAAAATAATTGCCAGTGCCTAGGTTTTAAATGCTAGTTACCAGGCTGGTGGTGATCCTCTAGCAAGAAATTGGAAGTAGGCATATCAGAAAGGTCATGGAAATGTCCTTAGTTCCTATCTGCCATCAGCGTGATGGGTAGCCAGTGTTTCCAGAAGGAGTTTAGCAAGGACTGCCTCCTACAATATCCATCAGCAACACTTGCTGACGCGAGCAAGCAATGCTAATTGGATAGCTATGGAGTGAGGTGGAATGATAGAGAGAGACTTCTCTCTGACACAGCAATGTATTGCACATTGCTATGAGGAAATGGTGTTTTCAGCTGGGAGATTAACTAAAAACAAAACAAAGGATGAAGCATATAAAATGTAGGATTTGCTATGGCCCAGACTTCAATTGGGCTTTTAGAGCCACTAAACCCAAAACACAAGTAGCCATACCCAGTTATGACGTATTAAAACCTTTACACAACCTATCAAACATTCTTTGCTTTTTCAGTCTAAGTGCAATGATGTTTTGGCCCAAATTGCCCAGTTATTTGCTGACTCTGAGCGCAAAGGCCATAAACTGTTTTTTTTTTTTATGCCACCTGATGTAGATTCTCCTACCTGATTTACCCACTGTCCAAGCGCTCAGCAAAAAAATGCAGTTCACTGCTAAAACTCCAAAATTCCAAGACCGTTTCTGTCCTTTTTGATGAGGTGGCCATTGCTCTGAAACTACAGGGATCGGCCACTTTCTTCTACCTGTGCGGTTTTCAGTATTGGGTCCTTTAAAAACTCCCAAGGCCACCAAAACACTCCCAGTGCTCCTGCTTCTACAAATAATAATTAACCTTGTATCCATTTGGGCAGAAATTTGTACAATTGTGTGTTCTATTGTCACTGTGGATCCGGCAGTGTCCCACCTAAAGCGGTATTAAGCCAAAACTGTACCATGGAAATTTTCATTGACTTGCAGCGATGAGCAAGAAGTATATATACATATAAATGTATATATACTTGTGAATGTTACTGACTTATTAAATTACTTGCGTTTTTAGGTATAGTGGCTTTTAAAAAGTTTACAATGTGTGTAGTTGTACACCTATTCAACATGGGTAACACTGCTAACAGTTTGTTATTGGTCTTAGTATATTTTTTTAAAACGGCACTGAATATGCACGCTAAAAATGAAGTACATAGTCTTAGGTCCCATTCACCCAATGTCTCGACGTCGGGCATTTCACATATCCACACTTTTGCTGTGCTACACATATAGAAAGGTCAATTTATTTCAAAAGATTTCCCTACATGCGACAAATGTAGGTCATGCATTTTGTTTTGAGCTTCATGCATTTAACCGCATGTTTGCCGCAGTTTTTTTGTTGTGCAGAAAAATGTGTCTGCTTGCTGCATTTGGGATATAATGTGTGTAAAACACATTTTTTTCCCACATACTATAGTGTGAATGCTGCCTAATAAGGGAAAGTATCTGTAATGATGGGTAGATTTCAAATTTGTCAGTACTATACTGTAAACTAGCTAATAGCTACATGTTTATGATGCAACTGACTGTGTTTAGCTGCGACAGTGGCCTTGTGGAGAGGTCACCTTTTTTTTTTTGTAACAGCCCAAAGCTGTTAACTTGTTATAAGTCATGATTCTCCTACAGACCCTTGACAAACTGTTCAGCAGTGGCATCTCGTGAGTAGAAGTTTGCATAACTGCATCATCCGCTGCAGTCAGGACCGTATACAGGGGGTCCCGACTTACGAACGCCTGAGTTACGAACTCCTACTTACGCTGCGGGGACCCTCTGCCATTTTGGGCGCACCGTTTGCTGTTTTGCGAATGCGCGGCCAGACGGAGCCTTGGGAAATGTCCATAATTGTGCAGAACGGTATTCAACGGAACATCGTAAATGTTCGTAAATGTCACGGCTGACTTACGAACATTTCTGATTTACAAAAAGGAGGAAAGTCCCTAGCGGGGACCCCTTGTAATCAGTGGTGGGATGGTATCATCCATGGCGTGGAGTGCAGGCAAACTCCCATCAAATAGGAAGGTCAAAATGGATTTGATTGCTGGCTATGTCCTCTCCGTAAGGCCAAGTAAGTGTGCGGTGCACTTTTAACACACTAAAACCCACTGAAAGCTTTTTTTTTTTTTTTTACTTTGATAAATGTAGATTTTTTTGTTTTACTTCCACAATGCATTCCACAATTGTACATCTTGAGACAGCTTCTTGTAAAAGCATTGCCTGTAAAGTTACTCCTCTTTCTTTGCAATAGCAGTATCTAGCCACAGAAAAGCCAGGGAACATATGAATTGTACCATCTAGCCATTGCTGCCAGCCGTGTTGCCCTCAAATAACATGGAGATCTTCTGCTGTATTCTCCTTTTCTTTATCATTTTCCTTTAAATGAAGTAATCATGAGCGAAGTTTAGTTGATAGCTTGGTAGGCTTTTCTGCGGGATGCAATCTTCCTGTAAGGGTTTGCAAGGCCTTTTGCATACAATGTCTTAAGTCATTGTAATACACTTGATCTCAAATCATTGTAACATTTAAAAAAAAAAAACAATAGTAAATAAGCACCTTGTATATAGCTTTTATATGAGCAGACATTCCTAAATAATAAGGGGGAGCAGTTATTATACAAGGTAGCAGCTTTCCAGTCCTGACACTGCAGACTGTCTGTGCCCCCCCCCCCCCCCCCCAGTGCCAGGAGATATAGCAGCAGAACACAGGCGTTGGAACTATGTAGAGAGGTATACACAAAGTTATGTTTTTGGAGGGGGGGGGGGGGTGTTCTGTTCAGCCGCCGTGTGGTACAAAACAAGAACTTGACATACTCCCACATCCATACTAGCAATGTGAATGTGGGAATATTATAGTAGTTTAGTATGTGAACTACAAACAGCAGTTTTTCTTTAAACTTCTTCAGACAAATGTAAAATAACTCCATTTAGTCAATGCATGTTCATTAACAAAGGTCGAAACACCATTTTATGCTAGGCAATAAGTACTTAAAGGAGAAGTTCAGCCTGAGCTTGTTTTGGTTGGGCTTCTCCTATGGGTCACATGAGTGCAACTCGTTTTACACAATCTTGTGACCCCTTTTCAGCAGAGAACGGTCTGAACTCTCGGCTGACATCACTGGAATCAGTCCAGGCACCGCAACTCTGGGAGTCTGGATCCGTCAGGTGCCTGGACTGATGCCTGTCTCAGCCTCTTAGAATGAGGAAGTACTTTGGGTGTTGAAATAAGGTGGTATCTGTCTTATCTCCTGCTGGCTTTACCATAAATGGATAAGTATAGTGAACGCAAAAGTCTGGACAATAGGGGTTGATTTACTAAAGGCAAACAGACTGGGCACCTTGCAAAGTGCAGTTGCACTCTTCAAGTGCAATTGCTTCAGACTTTATTAAATGAGGTAAAGCTTCACTTTGCAAAAAATACCCAATCACATGCAAGGAAAAAAATAAAAATAATGAGTTTTTGCTTGCACTTGATTGGATGATGGAAGTTGGCACAGCTCTTCCTCATTTACTAAGCTCTGGAACAACTGCTCTTGTAGAATTCAACTACACTGCAAAGTGCACAGTCTATTTGCTTTTAGTAAATCAACCCCATGGCCCCCATCTTATGAAATTTACTCTGTCCCAATGACCACCATTACCAGGACTAAAGTGAGGGAGAAATTAAAATTCTGAGTTACCACCGGAACAGGAAAAGTGGGGAAATATTCCAATGGGGACATTTGTTCTGTTGCCAACTGCCTCAGAGGAGATTTCCTTCATTTTGGAAAGGTTTCCTTTCACTTTCTGTGTTTTCTGAAAGATAGGATAGGAAGTGAAGGAAATCTCCCTAACAGGACACACATGGGGGGGGGGGGGGGCGCGCGTATTTCTCCGAGTCCTATGGCTATGGCACGTCACGCCCTCCGAAAAAAGCCGAAATAGGACTTGGAGAAATACGGCGCCTGTGCAGTCAGCTCCTAGGTCTGTGCATAGGCGCCGTATAGCGCCGGAAATACCCAAGTCCTAAATCGGCTATTTTCGGAAGCCGTGACGGGCTATAGCGGCGCCATCCACCGCAGGGGAGATAAATGAAAATTAATGATTACACAGTAAGTGGAGCAATTAAAAAAAAAAAACAACAGCATACTGGCGCTGACGCCAGTATGCTGGATCGCATGGGACACGTATATTTAGGGTGAACCACCGCTTTAATTTGGACCAACTGTATTTTTTGTACATGCCGTACGTTGCCCTCTAGCTCCCAGTCCCACTGCAGTGCTCTACAACCTGTGATGTGTGTCAGGTGGAGCGCAGACCGTTCACATGCAGTTTTCACTGGGAGGTTTAAGGCAGCCGTACAGCCCGGGGGCACAGACAGTCATACAGCCCGGGGGCACAGACAGTCATAGAGCAATGGGCCACTGACAGAGCCAAGGAATGCACAGAATCATGCAGATATTCTGTAACCTGACCCCCCTTTTTTCATATATATATCTCTTCGGTAGATGATAGTGAATCTGCTTGATAGACATGCTGTCTGTAACATTTCAGAACTAAACCTTGCACCTTGTTTGCAAACATATTTAGGTGGCCATCTGGCCACATACCACCGTAGGACAGTGTTACTTTGGCTGCAGTCTCTTTGCCTGCTACATAGATTGCTGCAGTTTTCTTTTCTCTGCTTCATAGAATAGGCTTTGTACATCAATTGAATTTAAATCTTTTCCTAACATAAGAGGAGTAACAAACCAGGCAGCATATGATGTACATTCCGGGCAAATTCTTGGCGGGTATTTTGTAATCTTAGAATATGTCCATTGTGACAAGTACTGTACCATAAGATTTTATTTTTCTGTTAGATTATATATTTCTAATGTCTTTAGAATGCTAGCCTCTCTGCAATTAAGGTCTAATTAAAAAAAAAAAAAAAAAAAAACCTGTTGTTTTTGATGTATGACATTATTCTGCCTAGATACAGTAGCTTCATTATAGTAAGACCTTATAACCAGTATAACGCCGACCATTCTCACCTTAGAAGAAACTGTCTCAACTCACTTGTGACCTACAACTGCCATTCTGTGTAAATCTTTTCATCCTATTTTCTGCTGCTCTTCCAGATTGGTTTCCTTTTTCTTAATTTTTATGTATAAAGAAAATCAGAGAAAGGAAAGTGTTGTTTTATCAGTGTTATTTAAAAAAAATGACCGTTTGAAAAAATAAAAATAAAAAAAGTGTCCACTTGGACAGACACCTGAAAGGAAATGTAAAACTGTTTTATAAGAAAAAACAGAATTTGTCAGGTTGTGTGAATGTAAAGTGTATATATTTGTAAAATACAGAGAGGAGTTTGCTTTTTTCTATGCACTTTTTTTTTATTTAAGTGGTTAGGTTACTTAATAAACATGTCCAGTTTCTTGATGTACCAGTAAGTGCTTGTTTCTTTTTTTTTTAATTCATACATTTTACAGTTATGCATTTTATTGTTTTTATATTTGCAGGAAAGTTACTATATGACAAACACAATGTGCTCCTTTCACTTGGTTCAATTCAGTGATAATATTCCTAGACTTAAAGGGGTTGTAAAGGTACAATTTATTTTCCTAAATATCTTCCTTTACCTCAGTGCAGTTCTCCTTCACATACCTCATCCTCCCATTTTGCTTTTAAATATCTTCTGAAAAATCCTCACTTCCTGTTCTTCTGTCTGTAACTACACACAGTAAATGCAAGGCATTCTCCCTGGTGTGGAGTGTCGTGCTCACCCCCTCCCTTGGACTACAGGAGAGTCAGGACGCTCTCTACGTTGCAGATAAAGGAGCTGTGTGTTAGTGGGCGTCCTGACTTTCCTGTAGTCCAAGGGAGGGGGCGAGCAGGACACACTACACACCAGGGAGAAAGCCTTGCATTACTGTGTGGAGTTAGACAGAAGAACAGGAAGTGAGTATTTCTCAGAAGAAATAAGGTAATTTAAAAGTAAAATCGAAGGATGAGGTAAGAGGACTGCACTAAGGTAAAGGAAGCTATTTAGGAAAACATTTTTTACCTTTACAACCCCTTTAAGCACCAGTATGGCCCTGGACCACTGAGCCCATGTATCTGTCAGGTGTGTGTGAGGGTTATTATACACCAGGTGCATTGGGACTGCGTTCAACAGCCTTGTCAAGTACAATGCCATTGCAGACTTGGTTCCTATTAAACTAGTTCACATTACTGCATTATGGTGGTGTGCGCTGAAATGAAAAAAGTACAGTGTGCCGCACTTTTTTCTTTTTTTAAGTGTATCGCGAGACAGTAGACTGCAGTTGATGGGTCTGAATTAAATGCATCAGCACCGCACACCAGAGGCTTTGATTTATTATGGTGGACTTACTAAAAGAGTTCGGAAACCTTGAGGCCGGATTCACACTAGTGTGCTGCAAATTTCAGCTCTCTTATCTTTGCAGAGAGATAAGACAACTGTTCAGCAGATCCATTGCATTTTAACTGCAGATTAGCTGGGAATTTGGACACCTGGGAGAGGGGACACATCTGTGAATCAGCTGCGTACCTATAGAAGATAATGGGCCCGAATTCGCACCTGAGCCACACCGCAAGGCCTAAAATACGAACTCGTTTTTTCGGCAATGCGCAGTAAGAATGCATCGCACATATGTGAACCAGCCTCATTAGAAATGTTCTGCGTATTGGATGCGGTTTAAGCTGCACTCAATTCGCATAGGTGTGAACCCGGCCTAAATCAATTACATTCTTTTCAAACATGTCATCTGCACGATTGGGTTTTAAAGTGAACTGGGATTTGCTATTCAGATGATTGGATGGATGATTGAAATGAATATTCACTTACCTTGAGGGCCAATTCTTAAAGCGGTAGTAAAGTCTGGAGAGAAAGAAAAACACCTCCATGCAAGTTAAGGGTATAATGTGCTAGTATGCAACTCATACTATAAAAGACTTAAAATAAAGGCCCTCCAGCAGCGCATCACCACTGACAGTAGGAAGACCAGATGAAGATGGAAGCCCTGAGTTTGGGGGCTCTGGGTATTTTAATGACCAAGCTGCAACGTCACATGGGAGCCACGATCGTAGCACAGCACTCTGACATCACTGCCTGCTTAGGAGATATTCCTTTTACCTACAGATAAGCTTAAACATTAGTTTACCTGTAGCTACAAGTCACCAAGTAGGGTTTACTAGCATTTTAAGGCTCCATTGACACTTGTACGACTCCAAAGTTGCATTGCATACATTATTAGTCCGCTTGAAATAAGACACCAGATCATCCAATAAAAGGGAAAAAAATTAAATAATTATACAATCCTACACTGGATATAAAAAGTCTACACACCCCTGTTAAAATGTCAGGTTTTTATGATGTAAGATGGCTGCAGCAGTGCAAGTAATTGAGCTCGAGAGGCAGGAAGTGACGCGGCCTCTCTGTTTCCTGGCTAGAGCTTTCCAGCATGGTGATCTGATCATGCTCAGGCACTGATATCATCACTAATGGAAAATGTGAGTTCTAAATGGTTTCACTGCATTTTTAGCAACAAATGGTGGAGATCTCTACTCATGCATGCTGGATGCTTATGTGGTCATTGTTACAGGTATGTGTTCACCTTTTATGGCATTTACCTGGGTTTTTTTCTTATGTACTTATCAGTGTTGCTCTAGGATCATTGTGCTCTTTGACATTCACTTGAACTCTTCCCATCTCCTTCTCAATGCTTGCTCTGGGATCACTGTGTTGGGCTCAGTTTCCACTAGTGTGACTTGTCACTGCAAAATCGCATTACAAGCCGTCTAACGGGAATGGTTCATAATTATCAACCAGCTGCTACATCTGCAGGACTCTGGAAAGTGGCAGGGTCTGCGTCCCTTTAGACGTGGTTCCCTTTTGGGAGTGTCTGCACCAAGATAAAAGCCAGATTTTGTCATATATTTTTTATTTTTGATAAGACTTCTGGGAAAATCAGTGAGCCAGTCATATAAGCAGGAAATGATGATTCATTGCTTTTTACAGGAAATTGCAGCTCTGCAAAAGTGGAGTAATGCTTTTAATAAGCCCGTCTGGAAGAAGTTAGGAGACAAGGTGGTAACAGCTTTGTAAGAGCTGAAATTGGCGACATACTTTGTGGTGGATGTGTCAGACGTCAATCGATGTTTTTTCAAGAGCGGTGTTCCTCACGGTCATGGCAAGGAGTGCATTATGAAGCCATGGTTGGTGGATCCCGTTAACAAAATAAAAAATGGTGCAAGACACCAGAACACCGATCCAATCTATTTGGGAGTAGACAGGATACAGCCATCTCAAGGGTGACCATTAGCAGGTCAGGGCGAATATCATCTGAAAAAAGAAAATTCCAGCATAAAGGTGGTGACCCCCCCAAGTGGATACTTTGATGCAAAATCCTACGGACTGGGGAAAAGATTAGTAATGACCCGGAGAAGTACCCAATCTTCATTATTGAAGCCTTAAAGGTCTAAGGCCCCTGTCTTGAAAGAACGGCGGATGTCCCTTTAGGGGTGCACTAATCCAGAGGGTGCCTTTGTAAAGCTTCACACACATACCTGGTACAATCATTTTTATTGAAAAAGTATAACATCATGACAAACTCACCCATGCAGGGGCATAATTCAATGAGCATAACAATCGTATAATTTTGAGAGATGGAAAGTTCACCTTTCAATCTCTTCCAGTCAGCCAGGCTACCATCGTTGATGGAAAAGTAAAACATTCTGGTCCAGTTTTAGCATTTAAAAAAAAAAAAAAAACACAAGCAATCGCAAAGGTTCTAGTTACTCAGAGGAGATGAGGATTCAGTTCCCCTCTGTTCCTAACAAAAAAATGTAATAAACGAAAAAGAAAATCAGGTAATCTGTGCCTAGTTAAAAAAAAAAAAAAAAAACTTGACAAGCAAAGGAAGTTGGAGTCTTGCAAGATGGGAAAACCTCCAATCAATTACATTATTCATAAACCTGGGAGACTGGATGCTCTGTAGGTTTATTAGACACCTATTTTTCCAAATTCATCCTCAATTCCTCTACCAGTTTGAGTTCCTCCCTATCCCCTTCCCTTCCTGGGAGGTGATCCCTTCGGACGCCAGCAGGGAGGGCTGGGAAGCACACTACCAGCACTTTGCAGTCCAAAGCCGTTGGCCATTCGAGACACAGAAGGTGGTATCGAACATCCTAGAAATTAAAGCAGCATTCCAAGTCCTCCTGGCCTTCAGTCTGCTTCTGAAGGGTAAATAAGTCCTGTTGAAGATGGACAACAGGGTGGTAGTCGCCTATATCAACAGGCAAGGTGGCACCAGAAGTGGCTTCATGATGCAGGAAGTTCACCCAGTCTTCGAGTGGGCGAAGTTTAACCTCTCGTGGCTAAGGGCGATGTATGTCCCAGGAGCCCAGAACCAGCTGGCCGACATGCTAAGCAGAAGCTTTGTTTCCAACAATGAATGGACTCTGAGCCACCAAGCATTCTCCCTCATAACCAAACTTGGGGCATGCCGGATATAGATTTAGCAGCAACACCAGACAACGCGAAGTGCCAGAGGTATCTGACAAGAACCCCTTGCCCATTAGTGGAGGGGACGGACTGCCTAGAGCACGACTGGAACCTTTGTCTGGGTTACATCTTTCCCCAGACACCTCTAATACCAAGATTTCTTCTCAGGCTCAAGAGGTCAGCATCTACAATTATAGCAGTTTTTCCTTTTTGGCCGAGGTGGCCATGGTTCACAACTCTCCTTCAGCTGAATACAGCCATTACCGCTTCCACCAGCAGCGGATCTACTCTCTCAGGGGCAACTTCTTCATCCATCCTTGGAAAGAATGCACCTGACAGCCTGGAGATTGAAAGGGCTAGGTTCCTAGACCAAGGTTGCTCTGAAAGGGCTAGGTTCCTAGACCAAGGTTGCTCTCAAAAAGTGGTAGAGACTCTTCTTCAAGCCAGAAGGTACACCACCAATACCTGCAAGAGAATCTGGGAGAAGTTTCTCTCAGTCGCACAGCAACAAGCCTGGAACCCATCATCTCCAACAGTTGCTCAAATCTTCGAGTTTCTCCAGTTAGGCTTAGATTAAGGCCTTGGGTCAAGTACCCTGAAAGTCCACATATCGGCCTTATCTGCCATCACAGGAGTCAAATGGGCGCAAGAGCCTCATTCAGTTCCAGAGGGCCTACCTAAAGATAAGGCCCCCAGAAAGCCTTCCTTCCCGACCTGGGATCTTTCAGTTGTACTAGAAGTTCTATCCCATGAACCATCCATTGGAAAAAAATCTCCTTGTGGGACCCCTCAACGCTCAAGGTCACCTTCCTAATAGCAATAACATCGGCCAAGAGAGTATCAGAGTTGCAAGCTCTATTGGCAAAGGAGCCAAACCTAATGGTCTACCCAGACATAGTAAGTCTACCTTAAGACCATCTGATCGCTTCATTCCGAAGGTTTCATCCTCCTTCCACTTCAATCAGGAGAATAAAGTTCCTGCTCTCTCCACAGAACAAGAGAAACCACACCCGCTGGATGTGAGAACCAACATCCTGGCATACCTCTCGGCAACCAATGACCTTAGGAAGTCTGAAAACCTGGTTATCCCACACGGCTTTAGGAGAGGGCAAGCAGCAACCTCTCGCACCATCGCAGCATGGTTGGTGAAGAATATCAAAAGGCTTACTCGACAAGGGCAATGGCGACCTCCTGGGCGGCCTACTGCAGGGTGTCCTTCAGAAACTATTTGCCGAGCACGACTTGGTCATCTAGAAACACCTTTATATCTCATGACAAGGTGAACTCTGCCCAACTGTCCATGGCAGAGTTTGGACGAGAAATTATTCAGTGCAACACTTCTATTCCATGTAAAAAAACAAAAACTTGACTCAATGCTCAGACCCACCCAGTTTGCAAGTTATTCCCCAAAGGTGTATATTGCCATGATGCGACAGGAAAACGGAAAATTATATACTCACCTTTCCGTAATTTTCCTTTACTTTCCATCTTCATGGCAACATACAGATGCCCACCCATCTGAGGTGAGGTGTATATATATACTGAGAATACCTGGGTGGGGGCCCTCCCTGGGTTTAATAGCTATGTGGTCCTATCAGGTTGTCGAGGCAGAGCCACAACCCAAAGGTGTATGCTGCCATGAAGATGCAACAGGAAAGGAAAATTATGGAAAGGAGAGTATACAATTTTCCTTTATAACTGGGAATGTAGCTCTGTTCAGAATTAAACAATCCCATTCAAACTCATGTTAACCACTTGCTTACTGGGCATTTAAACCCTCCTCCTGCCCAGACCAATTTTCAGCTTTTAGTGCTCTCTCTTTGAATGACAATTGCACGGTCATACAACACTGTACCCAAATTAAATTTTAATATTTTTTCCTCACAAATATGGCTTTCTTTTGGTGGTATTTGATCACCGTGGCGGTTTTTATTTTTTGTAAAAAAAAAAAAGGCAGAATAAAAAAAAAATACAAAACCATTGTGGGGGTTTTACGGCCAGATTTAACACTGTTGCAAACCAAGGCCTTTTTGGCCAAAAGGGAGTAGTTCGAATTAGGTTGTTTTTTTTCCCCTGAATTTCCTCAAAACTAGAGGAATTAGGGGGAAAAAGCGTAGCACAGCTGGTAATCCGAAGGATGGGCTAGAGCATCTATGCCTATCGCTTGGTCCCCCGTGTAGGGAAAAGATTTGTTGGCTGGCAAAAAGGTCCACTTGAGGATGTCCCCATTCCTTTGCGATCATGTTAAATATTTCCTGATTCAAGCTCCATTCTGCTTCTATTACTCTCCTTCTGCTCAGAAGGTCTGCTAGTAGGTTTTGAGACCCTTTTAGGTGAACTGCCGACAAGGAAGCCACGTTTAGTTCTGCCCATGACAATAACTGATTGGCTAGTTCCATCAGACCTTGGCTCCTGGTCCCGCCTTGTTTGGTCACATAGGCTACTGCTGTTGTGTTGTCCGACAAGACTTGAACATGACGATCCTTCAGCAGCTGTTGGAAAGCCAGGAGACCCATAAAAATGGCTCTTCGTTCTCGCCAGTTTGATGACCTCCTTGCCTCCACTTTGGACCAACACCCTTGTGCGGTCTGCCCGTCCAGGTGAGCTCCCCAACCCAAGAACTTGCGTCTGTTGTCAGACGCTTGTCCAAAGGGATCTGGATGTAGGGGTCTGGAATGTAATCTCGCCCACTGGACGGCAGTAATCGATGCCATAAGCTGGCCTAGCACTGCCATTGCTGTCCGTACTGACACCGTTAGATTTGTCTGGATCTGGCATATTGAGGAATTGATTTTCTCTATTTTTTCCTGAGGGAGAAACACCTTCTGGAGGATTGAGTTGATGGTGTAACCGAGGAACCTCATCTCCTGTGAAGGGTCTAGGTTTGACTTCTCCAGTTCAATAGCCACTCTAGGCTCTTGAGATGAGATTGTGACACTTGGAGATTTGTCACCAGCTGATCTTTTGAATCTGCAAAAAACAGAAGGTCATCCAGGTATGGAACAATCGAGACCCCCCTCAGTTTCAGAGGTTCCAAGGCTTCCGCCATCACTTTTGTAAAAGTCCTGGGGGATGACGAAAGGCCGAACGGCAGAGCCCTGAATTGTAGATGCCAAATTGAAGTTCCTAGGTTGATTGCCGAGCAAAGAAACCTCTGGGAGACCTGAGCTATTGGTATGTGTAGGTACGCATCCCTTAGATCCAGGGATGCCATGAAGCACTCTGGTGTTAATAACTTTGTTATAGTATGGATAGTGTCCATCCGAAAGTGCTTGTACCTTATTGCCTTGTTTAGGATCTTCAGGTTCAGAATCAAAACAAAATTTGCCTGAGGGCTTTTTTTTTTACTAAAAATATGTGGGAGTAAAACCCTTTTCCCTCCTGATGTTTTGGGACTTGCACAATAACTTCCTGTTGGATCAGATCCTTAAACAGAGTCGTCATTGCGGAAACTTTTTCCTGATCCCTTAGTAGGGCTGTGACATAAAACCTGCATTGAGCACATGTTTTTTTACAAAGGGACTTTTGACCAATAGATTCCACTGAGGCAAGAAAGCAGACAATCTTCCCCCCACAGGAGTCAGATTGTCACTTGTCTTTTGAGGTCTAGTCTTGGGGAGACCTGAAAAGAATGCCTCCTCTTCCTCTACCCTTCTGAGGAACCCAGCGTTTCTTGTTTTCCTTTCTGTTTTTGTAGGTTTGTTGAAAAGAACAACATTTTTTCTTAACAGGTGCCTTCTTTTTGGCCGGGAAGGCCTTTTATTTGTCGGCTGTTCTGTTCAGAACTTTTTATAGATCTGGTCCAAACAATAAATCGCCTGTAAAGGGTAAACCGCAGAGCTTAATTTTAGAAGCTGTGTCCCCTGTTCAGGTTTTAAGCCAGACTACACGTCTGGCTGAATTTACCAAAGCAGAAGATCTAGCTGCAATCTTGATTGATTCAGCTGATGCATCAGCCATGTACCTGATTGATTTTAAAATCTCCAATAAATCTTTCCTTGGTGTGCCTGCTTCTACATGGCTCATTAGTTTTTCCACCCAGCACTCTAAATTTCTTACTAGCACTGTGGAAGCCATAGCTGGTTTAAGGCTGAGTGAAGAAAAGTCCCAAACCTTTTTCAGCAGGGAGTCCGCCCTTTTATCCATGGCGTCTTTCAGTACCCCCATGGCCTCAAAAGCAAGATCCGTGCAAAGAGATACTTGAGAAAAAGCCGCATCTACTCGAGGTTTTTTATTCCAGACCTCAGAGTCCTTATCTTCAAAGGGGAATCTCTTCCTTAGGCTCTTAGAAAGGACCCCTTTCTGGATCTTTCCACTCTTTTTTAATAGTATCTGATACTACCTTGTGGACTGGGAACACTTTATATTTGGAGTCATCCAACTCCTGGTACATTTTGTCATGAAGAGACAATTAAACTTTTTCTTCCTGAATTTCAAGTGTAGTATAAATTGCACTAAGTAGATCGTCCACTTCGTCTAATGAGACCTTGTATCTAGAACTTCTGCTATCTTCTTCCTCTTCATCTGAATCCATGACCGAGCGAAGAGAGTACTTGTCCCTTCATCCCCTGAATCCACAGTCTCTGATTTAGAGGTGGAAGCTTTAGGTCTAGGTGCTGATTGCTGAGATTCAGTTTGTACTACTGGATTCTGAACCAACATAGATTTAACTGAACTCAGAGAACTTTTAAGTTCCTGCACAGAGGAAAAAAAAATCCTTATATTGCTGGGATGTCTCTTCTTCTACCAGATCCCTGATACAGGTTCTGCACATTGCCTTCTGCCAAGTATCTCTGAGAGTTCTTGCAAGAAGGACACTTACTTAAGAAAACATACGTCGATTTGACCCCACCGACAATTAGAAAATTGAACAAACGTTCTTAAAATTATTATTTTTTGGAAGGAAGATGTTAGGTCACACTTTTTTTTTTTTTTTAAGGGTTATTAACCAATTAATCGAAACAATAAATAGGCCAACTAATCGATTACGAAAATAATCGTTGGTTGCAGCCCTACTAAGGTCCTCAAATTGCATGAAAGTCAGACCAACGTAGTGTATAAATTACTTTGAAGAAGTCGCTGCAACTTTAGGTCTTACATATATAAATGGTTATCATTGGCAAACATGGTGTACAACTTATTTTAAAAGCATGTTTAACGCGTACCCAAAATCTATTTTCAGCATGTTTGCAACAAAAACAATTTCACCTGTAGATCCTGCCAGTACGCTTCCTGCTGCAAGCTGACAACACTGAGCCACTGCTTTGCATTTAGAAGTTATAAGATTGACACCCTTAAAATGCCAACTGAAGGAGCTCACATGACAGGCTGACAATGCTACTTAAGTGAGAGGCAGTGGCTTAATCTTGGCATTCTGAAACAGGAAGTGGTGTTATAGGCGGGATTACCGTAACCCAGCAAGAAATCAAACTGTACTTCCACTGCAGATACCATAGCCATGTGGAAAGCTTATGGCATAGGGTTGGTGAGGGTTCATAAATCCTTAGAGCAACATGACAAAGTCAATATGCCCATTGTTTTGCTAGCACACCAGCTTTTGCCAGGAATTCAGGTATGTCGAATCAATGGAACCAACTAATTTTTCTTAAAAAAAAAAAAACAGACCTATGCAAAGCAACATTTAAATAAATTTACTATCATAATACCAAATTAAAATCTGTGCTGCAGCCAGTAACAGTGTTCATTATACTGCAAGAAATATAACAACTTTTGTATACACAGTAAACCACAAACATTTTAAAAGGTCAGCAAGGCATTTTAAGGAAAACTGTATGCTTTTAACCTAAAAGGTCACTGACTCAAATATATAATTGCTGTGGCACAAAACACGCTGAACTGATTTTAACTTGTAAATGCCACTGTTTTCACTTCGTTTTAGGAAACAATTTTGGGCTTCTTTTTTTCTTTCTTTTCTATAAAAAAGTAAAAAAATAAAGAAGTTATAGCCAACTATGGATGCAATACATTGCATTATTAAAAATAAACTGGAGCCTGCGCTGATAACATATGTGGGGGCAGGCAAACAATATTCAAGTTAGGGAATATTACAGAATGGGCAAAAAAAAGTGAAGCCCATCTCTCTAGAACAGGGATTTGCAATTAGCGGACCTCCAGCTGTTGCAGAACTACACGTCCCATGAGGCATAGCAAGACTGACAGTCACAAGCATGACACCCAGAGGCACCATGGGTCTTAAAGCAGGCCATACACGATCGAATTTTGAACACAATTTTCTTTTTAATATCAGAAAGTTCTTTTTTTTTGTGATACTGACAGAGACTGACAGTCACAAGCATGACACCCAGAGGCATGATGGGTCTTAAGCAGTCCACACACGATCGAATTTTGAACAAATTTTTTTTTAATATCAGAAAGTTCTTTTTTTTTGTGATAAAAAAATTCGGCCAACCAAGCCTTTATGTTACTACAGAAAATAATTTTGGTGGCCGGGAATATTCTTTTCTCTCCGGGAATTTTCTTTTCTTGCACATGCACATTTTTGTTTCTATTACATCTCTCGCACGATTCCCCCATCATTGATTAGAAAATCGTTTGTTTTTCAAAAAAATTTCAACATGTCGGATTCCCCAAATTTGATTGCCGCATGAAAAATCGGCTGTTGCTGCAGCCCATTAACAGTGCGATTCTAACCGTGTATGGCCGGTTTCATTAGTAGTTTTCCAACAGCTGGAGGACCGCTAATTGCATATCCCTGCTGTAGAATGACAAACCTGTCAGTCATCTTAATGAACATGCAAGAGCAAGTCTACACATTTCTGAATGCTCCACTCCAATAAAGGAAAACAGCAAGAACGTATTTTCTTTTTACAATAGGAGGTAAACTCCAGAACAAAGTGATAGAAAGTGAAAGTGAATCAAATTGCCTGAAACCAGGAGTTGGATATTACTGGGCATGTGGACAAAACGACCTCTATCAAACATCTTGCAGGTTCAGGTTATAGTTTGCTGTTCTTCTGTGGGAAAAAAAACTATTTAAAAGTAATCTGAGCCTTTTCGATGAGGCACGAGAAAAGGTGAAACAGCTTTGGGGCAATCATGGTGTTGGTTAAGGAAGAGCAAGAAGTATCCTGAAATAGATCTACTTCAGGATTATCCTTAAATTCTGTAAAGGCTAAACATGTCTTCCTGGGTGTATTTAGTCATTTGAGTTCCAAAGCTTTACAATTAAGACGCTCTCTAAACCAGTGGTTCTCAACCTGGGGGTCAAATGATAATTTGCCAGGTGTCACCGAATCCTGACTGTTCCTGAAGCCCAAACCGCTCTACCAGCCCTTTTGTGGCCGCCTAGTAGGGCTGTCTTTGGAGCCTGTGGCTGCACACTCAGCTTCTTCGCAGCCGCCCATTCAGTTCAAGGCATGGCTGGGGGGCAAAGACTAGAGGTCAGCTGACTAGTGAGTAATGTGAAGTGGGAGGGCCTGGAGGAGTTGCCATTAAAAGTCCCCACTACAGTTCTCAGATCAGCAGATAAAAGGGTTTTATTAAATGAAATAAAATCAATGGTTATACTCACAAAATGAGTTGTAAATCATGCTTTGACAGACAGTATAGCTGATATGCAGCAACGCCAGAAGAACACGGTGACTACACAGATCAAGTATAATCTGACCGATGATATGGCTGACGCGTTTCGGGGGCGTGCCTCTTTCCTCAGAGCCTTGGTGGTCTGTAGTTACACCCTCATAGTAGAACTTACGGCTATTTATAAACAAATCTGGGCATGTGCAGAAGCGCCAGGGCCATAGGCCACCCCTCCCACACAAAACACACCTACCAGACACACCCCCCCTTTGGCCACTCCTACTACATATGTAATCTCACACTAGAGACAGCCCTATTGATTGGTGAAGGCCCTTGTGGCATAAATAGAAAGATGCATAGATGGAGATATGCATGTGTGTGCAGGGACACCCACCTTTCTGGTGCGTCTGGTAGGTGTGTTTTTTGTGTGGGAGGGGTGGCCTATAGTCCTGGCCAACAGCCATATGAATTCCCATGATTCTGAGGAGGGCTGCAAGATCACTGAATATACCCTGTAATTGGACCACACTACCCCATAGCAGGAAATACCAGAGTGCAGGAGAATTTATTGTTTTATTATATGGATTAGAAATCAACTAAAAGATGCCATACCTTCCCACAATCTATTTGAATGGGAAAGACCTTTTATCTGAGCAATGATGTAGCATTACATGCCTCTAGCAACAGATGAAAGGGGGAGAGGAATGTTCAGGAATTGAAGATGCTGACCTCCGACTCTAAGTGGACAACAATATCACTGCTTTAGCTTCATAGTAGTTCTACATCAAGACGTCTGAAGGCTGGGCACTGACAATTTTACAGGGCTCTTTTGCCCTATGGGACCTGTCTAGACAGAGTTAAAAAGAAGAAGACAATTGATATAACCCCTGTCCTAAAAAGTCAACAGGATAACTATGTAGAGGGCTTTACTGACACCCGTGATGAAGCCAAACTCTCAGGTTGATGCCTCTAAATAGCATTCTTGAGAGAACACAGGAATTGATTTACTAAAATCGGAGAGTGCAAAATGTGGCACAGCTGCTAATGGTAGCCAATCAGCTTTCAGTTTTTTTTTTTTGTCAAAGCTTTATTGAACAAGCTGAAGTTAGAAGTGGATTGGCCAACATGTGCAGCGTCACCAGATTTTGCACTCTAGATTTAGTAAATCAACCCCATATAAGTAGTCTTATGTCAAATCGCCCCAAATAAATGAGAAAGTTGTATAAAAAAAAACAGACAAGTTTGCAATTTTACAAACATATATATATTTATATTATTACATCCTCATCTAACCCAATGTCTGCAATTAGCACATGCTACTGCCAGACCCACCCCCCAAGCTCGGGGGCACATACACTTCCATTGTATCAGCTCTGAAACAAATGATAGCAAACATTTCTACGGCATAAGGATTCTCGTAGGTTGGTTAATTTTTTTTTTACATACATGTCCACGTATATTTAAATGTAATTTCTTTCTTTATAATACAAACCAAGCCATATTCCACTCCTCAGTCTGGACGCAGTATTGAGAGAAAAGTTGAAGCACTTTTTAGACAGTTTTACAAATATCTTAAGTCCCTGAAAATGAGAAATAGGTTATTATATTGTGCATCGTTTTACTATATTATTGGATTTCCTTTAATCCGTTTCTTTTCATAGTTCTTGCACTTTAAGAATGTACAGGGTTCTATTCCAGCTCCAAACAATGCTTCTGTGGCTGGATTAAACATTTCTTCTGGTGTTCATAAGCAGGTCCCGTTGTAACCCCACATCCTTCGTTATTCTGGATTTTTCTGTAGGGGCATCTGTAATTAGCGTAAGCTTATTGAACACACCACGGCCAAAATAGTCTGCAACCACACTGAATCCGTCATTGGAGTATTTCAGCTAGAAAAATAAAAATAAATATATAAAAAAAACTGAGCCACCATTCTCCTCAATATTCAAAATCTATCATGTTTAGTAAATTTAGTAAAAATTAAAGACTAGATGAAGGCCTGTTTCCATAGATGAAAGGCTTTTAAAAAGGAAATTTAGTTGCAAAGTCAGAAACCACAGTAGCTTAAAGGGTTAAAAGATCTCATGAATAGGATTGGCCATACATGTAGCGGTCAATTGACTTTTCATGAATGGGCTTGGTGGTATATTTTTGCACTAATCAATGTATTCTGACAGTGGGGGAGAACAGGAGGATTTCCCCATCCAGCTCGAATGTATAGATGGAAAAAAAAAAAAAAAGCATTGATTATCCCAACACTTAATATTCCTGATATGTGCCTGCTGTACCATGTACTTGTATGAGAAAGTATCCTGCTCTCTTTGTATTGCTACCTATGTGTGAAAGTCCTGGAGTTCCTAACACTCCCTCCGCTTTCCGATTAGAAACTGACCACACTAAGCAGGAGAGCACACTGTGGTCAGTTCTCTAGCTATGCCAGGAAATCTGTGTACTCTCCGCCAATGATCAGTCCAGACATGCCCACGCTGCACAGTCATTCGCTGGGAAGCTCGGTTGGCTGCTGCCCCTACTCCCTCAGCTCTTATGCAGCCAAGAACAGAAGGAAGGTGATTACTTCTAAAAAAAATAAAAATCTCTCTATACAAAAATGTTTTGCCTAACTCCAGAATAGTTTCAGCGCTTGCAATACTTCAAAAATGTTAAAGCCTAACTCCAGATTTAATTTCACTTTAGATAGTTCATTTGGGCCACCCTAACCCAAACAAAAACATTTCTCTTACTAATACACACGTGGACACTGGCAGTGCTATGTATACTGTATGGAGCATCAGCTTTATACAGTGCTGTCCCATCTCATTCCCAGAAAAAAATCAAGTCAGAAAGGCGCTCTGATTGATATAGGCATTGCTCAGGAAAACCCTTAGAAGAAAGATACTTCTCAGGATTAGAGCAGTTATCATACAAAAAAGTGTGACTAATGGGAAAATTACATTCAGGCTGGGAACTTAAAAAGGAGAAGTTCCCTTTCGTAACATGTTACACCCATATTTAGACACTGCCCTGACGGGTCAGTATTTGGCGAACTATAAATCCATTAAATCAATCAATCAATCAATCAATATATGCACCAGCCCCCAATCCCATTTTGACATCTAGCGAAGGATCCTTTGCCCCCACTTGCTGTCACAATCCGAAGTGTTCTGTGAATGGGAAAAGGACATTTTGCAGCTGTCAGCTTGCAGTTCTCAATGAACTACCATGGTGCTGTTGAGCGCTGTGGGAGTTTATGGAGCTTCCTGTCAAGAGTGTAAGTGCCTGCCCATATCAGAGGTACAGGTGGACAAATACACAGTCTGCAAGACCATGGCATTTTTTTTTTAATCAGCCCTGTTGGGGGGCTTTGGTGAGATATCAGGGGTCTTAACAGACCTCTGACATCTCCCCTTTGAGACAGAGAAAGGGACACATGTTCCCCTGTACCTCTCTCAGCAGCCTAACCTGTGCTGAAAATGAATGGAGAGAAGACAGAGTCTTCTCTTCATTCATAAACTGAAACATTGTAATCACAGTTTACGATGTTTCAGTTCTGTTCTGTTCTGTGAATGGACAGAGTCATCACTGACTCTGTCCATTCGGAAAAGTAAGGAGCCGGGTTTACCGGCTCCTACTGCCGCTCTCCATCCTGACAGTTCCAGGGGAACACAGGGGAGAAAAGGAAACAGCAGGGGGGGGGCACGGGGGAGAGAAGGAAACAGCGGGGGGGGGGGCACGGGGGAGAGAAGGAAACAGCGGGGGGGGGGCACGGGGGAGAGGAGGAAACAGCGGGGGACACGGGGGAGAGAAGGAAAACACCGGCGGGGGAAATGGAGGGAGAAGGAAAAACACGGCAGGGGGGCACAGAGACTGCAGCAAAACGGAGGGGGGCTGGAGGAGGACACAGGACAAGTATCGGGTGAAGCATGGGGAGCATTTGCCCGAGTACAAGTACTCGGGCAAATGCTTGGTATCGGTATCGGGACAACCCTAATGTCCAGCCTTACTGGCCAACTCACCAGGTAAAAATAAAGCAAAGGCGGACTAAGAAAAAAAAAACAAATACAGCCATCACATCTAAAAATTAGTAAGCTGCAACATAATAATGGTTTGCTTTTGGGTTTAATATGGATTTAAAACTGAACATCAGGTTTGATTTTAAGGCTCAGTTAACATGTATGCGAATCATATGCATTTTAAACTGCATCCGATTCGCATTAAAATGTGAACTAGACTGGCCTGCAATGGAGCCATTTCACACATGTCCAGGACAGCCGAAAAGAGTTCTGTATGATTTTAGGCCTGGTTTAGGTGTGAATTCAAGTAAAGATTTGCACCTTAAAGTGCAAGTTCACCCTAAAACAAAAATCCCTGCATCTACAGACATCCACATTCTAACACATTATATCTAGCCCTGTAAAAGAAGAAATCAGTATACATAACTTTTCTGAAACCGATCAAATCTCCAGTGGCAGAAGCTCTGCAGAGGACACAGCCGACAACTGAAATGAATGGGGAGTGAGGTCATCCATAGACTTACTATGGGGTTTCCGTTGTTGAATGTGTCCTCTGCACCCATCTCCACAGCTCAGCCTGGATCGGGTCAGATCGGCTACAGAAAGGGTATGTATACCGTTTTGTTATTAACAAGTTTACATTTCTTTAGAGAGGTTAGCGTTAGATCGTCAATGTCTGTAGATGCAGGGATTTTAGTTTCAAGGTGGACTTCTACATTAACCAGTGAACAAAGCTGTACCTGATTCATTTTAAAAAACTGATTGCAAACCACAGCCGGACATGTGTGAACCTGGCCTAACTTTGAATAGTTTGTTCACAATCTCTACCTCAGCCATTCAGAGGAAGCCTTGCATTCATTCAGAAAATACAAGGCTTCCTGCGAATGGTAGAGTAGCACTCAGCCCAACCTGATTTTGTATCAGGAAATGATGGGAAATCCCTGTACTGTTGATGCTACATGCAGTTTATACAACACTGACACCAACCACATGTGGAAATCTCCACAAAGACCTCCGGGTTGAGAGACCACTCTGACTCCCATACCTGATGTCTGCTTAGGTAATCCGCCACCCTGTTCAGGGACCCCTTTAAATAAATAGCCGGAAAAGATCGCAAGTTCTCTGCTGCCCATAGCAATTTTTGCAGCAAGAATTTTGCAGAGGTCTGTAAATGGACCCCCTCCCCATGGGTGCACTAGGAAAAACACGTGCCCATTCCAGTGCCCAGACAGGCCCCTTGCCACTAGGGGGGGATTGGATAAAAAAGGAGACCGGAAAGAAAAAAGGGAAAAAAAGGCAGACTTATACTGCTGCCTCCTACCTGGGCCTTGCTGGTGCCTGTGCCTGTCCTCACCGCTGTAACCTTTTTTTATTGTTTTATTCTTTTCGCTGTAACCTTCTTTTTTTTATTTTTTTATTCTTTTAGCTGTAACCTTCTGCGTCCTCCATTGCAGATGAACAGCGCTTCACAGTGGCTCACACCGTTTCCAGACTCCCATAGCGCCACTGCACCGGACCGGAAATGGCAATAGGCCCCAGCCTCTGTCCTACCTCTTCCCCCTGCGGTAGTGCAGGAAATGACGCCTCACTGACCCGCGACCTGCTGTTACTGGACCACGCCAAAATGGCGGCGGCGCGCGCGCACAACCGCCGTTTCTTCCAGGCCACCGACTGTTTCTCTGGCTCTCACCGAGCACCAAGGGGGAAAAGGAGCCTGAAAGCTACCGCTGCTGTTCGGGTAGCACCGGAGGAAAGGTAGGAGGGAAGCAGTCTCCCAAGAACACCTGAGATATGGACTCCCCTCACAAAAGATGTTCCCTCCAGGTTGGAGGAAACACAAAAACTGAGGTGTGTTAGGGAGGTGCCACCCTTTAAAGATCTGGAGAAAGAAGGTGTTTCCTATGGTTGTGGGTGGAGTCACTATATCAAGGTGCTGTCCTGAAAGACGCTTTGGGATAAGTTCATTTGTCACGGCTTTGCCCAAACAAACTATAGTGAAATGAAACCTGGATTTAGGCTTCAGCGCAAACTCCAGGCACACATGTAAATTGTATGTTTATGTGTCTATTTCAACAGCTAGTTTACAAGGCAATAGATTTGAATCTCTACAGTAAATTTTATCTTTTACATAACTCTGCCATGCTGCAACCCCAGAAAGTGCACAGGTGTCAATGCTGATTCAATGCCCAATTTACGGGAACTGGTGAAACTGAAGAAAAAAAGTCTGCCCATGCCAGGCTGCGCAGTGTGTCAGATGTGTGTAAATCACAAGAATCTATAGTTTAAAAAAAAAAAAAAGCCATTTTAACCACTTAAGACCCGGACCAGAATGCTGCTAAAGGACCTTGCCCCTTTTTACGATTCGGCACTGCGCAGTTTTAACTGACAATTGCGTGGTCGTGCGACGTGGTTCCCAAACAAAATTGGCATCCTTTTTTCCCCACAAATAGAGCTTTCTTTTGGTGGTATTTGATCACCTCTGCGGTTTTTATTTTTTGCGCTATGAACAAAAATATAGCAACAATTTTGAAAAAAAATGCAATATTTTTTACTTTTTGCTATAATAAATATCCCCCCAAAATATATATATATATTTTTTTCCTCAGTTTAGGCCGATACGTATTCTTCTACCTATTAAATAAGCGTTTATCGGTTGGTTTTCGCAAAATTTATAGCGTTTACAAAATAAGAGATCGTTTTATTGTATTTTTATTAAAAAAATTTTTTTACTACTAATAGCGGCGATCAGCGATTTTTTTCGTGACTGCGACATTATGGCGGACACTTCAGACAATTTTGACACATTTTTGGGACAATTGTCATTTTCACAGCAAAAAATGCATTTAAATTGCATTGTTTACTGTGAAAATTACAGTTGCAGTTTGGGAGTTAACCACAAGGGGCGCTGTAAGATTTGTGTGTTCCCTGTGTGTGTTTACAACTGTAGGGGGGTGTGGCTGTAGGTGTGACGTCATCGATCGCGTCCCCCTATAACAGGGATGACGTGATCGATGCTGCGGCCACAGTGAAGCACGGGGAAGCCGTGTTTACACACGGCTCTCCCCGTTCTTCAGCTCCGGGGACCGATCGCCGCACTCCAGCGGCGATCGCGTCCGCGAGTCCCGCGGTCCCGGAGCTTCGGACTGGGTCACGGGAGCGCGCCGCGGGCGCGGCCCGTGATCCACGGCTGGGTACTAGAAACCAACGTATATATACGTTGATGTGCCCAGCCGTACCATTCTGCTGACTTAAATGTACAGTAGGCAGTCCTTAAGTGGTTAAATGTACACAAAAGTCATACAATGTGATATGAACACATACAAGCGATTCCCAACTTCTGGATTCAAGGCATGGACGCCCACTCCATAGGGCAAGCGATAGTAAACCGCCAGCTTTTGTTTTTTGAAACCTGCAAGGCAAAGTTCTAATGTGCTTATATGCATCGCATATTGTGTGAAGCACTATACAAAGCACTACAGCAGCATGCCGTCACCTCTGACAGGGCTTCCATCTGCAACTGATTTCCCTTCCGGGTTGGGGGGGATCCGGTCCTGTGATTGGACAAGCTGCGATGACATCACTCCGTGCAGGTGTGCAGGATCCGCTGTTTATGGCACAGGGCTCTGAAGGAACAGCACGGAATGCCGTTCCCTTCAGAGCATATGCTGGTGACATCACCAGCGGCTTCACAAGTAAATATCTACTAAACGGTGCAAGTTCAGGAGATATTTACTGCACCAATAGGTAAAAATCGTTAATGGAAGCTTACACCCACTTCTTGCCTATTTTATGGGACACCCTATTCTTGGCCCCCTTTTATCTTTTGTCATCAAGTCTTTTCATCTTTTCAGTCAGAGAGTTAACAAGTTATCAGCTTATAAGATTTCTGGCAAAAGCAACAGGTAATTTTTGCATTTAATCAAACAGATATAGGAAAATCTTTTCAATGGCATATTTAGCAGAGCAAACAAGAGATGTTCAGAGTTCGGGTTTACATACACTTCAACCAGTGAGGTGCAACCAGTCAATATTAACCACTGCTTGAATGAAAAGTAAAAGCCCTGGGCAGACACAGTCCTCCCAATGTGCTATCATGAACAGAGCCAAGTTATTTGGCATTTGAAAAAACAAACCAACCTGGTGCTGGAAATGGTCATAGAGGTCTTTCTTCTCTTCCTGGGCCCTGATCATATCAAGGACTTGGCGATTCTCAGGCAGGCAGGTTGGGCAGTCGGAGTCACTCTCTGCATAGCTCTCGAAGCAGTGTTGGTGAAATGAATGACCGCACAAGAAGTGCACAGACGGAAGTTCTAGAGCACTACTGCAGATACTACATTTAGTCTTCTGGAAAATCTTGGGGCTTCATAAAAAGAGACACAATCAATCTTCACAGTTCTAAACAATAACAATGGTAAAGCCAAAAACTCTATGCACGTAACTAAAGATATCCCTCATAAGCCATTCAGTATAAACATTCACAAACAGTGTGTGCAGAGACTAGAGCTATGGGCGGAACCCAGCAGGTCCATTTACTATGGGCTGCCCGCAGAGAACTACAGGCAGGAGTAGAGACAAGACCAGTCATAAATCACAAGGAGCAGCAGTAACCACACTATTACAGGAAGCTCCTGCACAGAAGCAACCTTTAATGCTGAATTACTACAAAGAGCTGGAAGCAATACACAAAGTATAGATATGCTGTTTGTATTTAGACACTATGGCCCGGATTCACATACATCGGTGCATATATATGCCGCCGTAGCGTATGTCTTTTATGCTACGCCGGCGCAGCACAGAGAGGCAAGCATGGAATTCACAAAGAAAATGCTCCCAACTCTGTGCCGGCATAGCGTATATTCGTAGGCGCAAGAAAGCGTAGGTGGAAGTGGGTGTGATCCATGGTAATGAAGCATGACCCCATGCAAATGATGTGCTGAGTGCCAGACAAGTACTTAGAACGAACTGCGCATGCGTCGTATCGTGGCCGCATCCCAGTGCGCATGCTCACAGTCACGTCAAAACTGCCTAAGATACGTTGAATCACTGCCTGCGGTGTGAACGTAACCTACGCACAGCCATATTCATGTACAATGTAACCTACATAAAATTTGATGGCTTGTGTTCCCTGGTCCATACCTTTGCATGGGTTCCGCCTCCTTTATGGGGAATAACTTTATGCCAGACGTAAAACTTACGCAAACCGCTTAAATCATGCAAGTACGCTTGTGAATCGGCGTATCTCCATCATTTGCATATTTGAATAGAAAATCAATGGGAAAGCCACATACGTAAATATGCGCCCACTCTACGCAAGTTACGTTGGTTGGATTAAGTCAGTTTTTAGGCGTATCTATGTTTGTGGGTATGGCGCACAGATACGGCGGCGCATATTTGTACTTTTGTTTTTATACAAAAGGTAATCTCTGCTTATACAGCGATTCATCAGATGTTTATTGTTATTGGCTCAAATTTGTGACAGACTTACAGTACTAAAGCGACCAACATCGCGTTTTGTAGTTTACAGAAATGTGTACATTATGCATACATTATCTTTTCTGAAAGACTTGGCAGATACTAAAATAGGGACAGTAAAGTCTGTTTTCAGCAAGTACATATTTTATCACTGCGGTGTTTACTGTATTTTATGTAACTTCGATTTTTATATGCATCATCTTCCAATTTTGTTACTGCATTAAAGATAGTTTTGTAGATTAGCCATAGAGCCATCAGTAGCTTGGTGCAATTACTCTACCGCAGAAAACATATTTTCTGCCCACTCAAGGGAGTCAGCATGCGAGATAAGCCCCTTTACCAACGATTCTCACCTTCCCCATCTTCAGCCGTCTCCAGCATGCCATTTACACAACACTAAAAGACTATTCCTCTACACCTTAACATGTCAATGCTCAGGCATGGGAATTTGCAGCTCAGAAGCTGCATCATTGGACATATGGAAAGAACTGTATGCTCCCTTATACCTGGAAGATCTCAATATATCACAGGGGTCTTGGCAGATAAAAAGGGACACAAGGGAGAGCAGGGATGGTAAATGGCAGCAGTAGAGGAGCGTCGCTAACAAACGACAGCAGCTACTTTGCTCTAGATCAGTGGTCCCCAAACTGCGGCCCGAGGGCCAGATGTAGCCTTCTGCTTGCCCGATTCTGACCCTTTGGGCACTATTCCTCCAACTGATAAGAGATACTATTCTGCTAGCAACAATGGGGCATCATTTCTCCCACTGACACCAAAAATGGGGTACTATTCCTCCCTATGATACCAAGGACTGGGCACTGTTCCTTTCCCTAATACCAAATGTGGCAATGCTTACTCCCACTGATGCCAGGAAAATTTCCACTCCCGCCGGCCATAATTTGGCCTTCCTAGAGTCTGGACAATAAACCGGCCCTTTGTTTGGAATGTTTGGAGACCCCTGCTTTAGATGACAGGGATGAAATAAGAGGTAAGGGAAAAGGCTGTACATGAGGAAACAGTGGGTGCAACAATCATTGTGCTGCGTACATGCAATTGTGTAAAAGAGGTTTTTCTCATGCCTTTAATACACTAGAAAATGAAATTGCGCATTCATCTTTTACCTGTTACGCAGTTCATGGATATCTCGGCGAATACGCGCAGTTTCCTCCCTGTACTTATTTACAGTTCTTTCATCTTCTTCTGTCTGCTGGCTCAGTTTCTGCATTTTGTTTATTAAATAGTCCCTGATCACTGACAGAGTGGCTGTGGAATTATGAGCCAGGGTCTGCACCACTGTAACAAAAGATCAGGGATATACAAAACACAACATTTTTCACAGAAAACCCAAATGGACTTAAAACCTTTACACTGGTAAAGTTAATTTAACATTGCACAAAATAGTATAGTTTAACAAATTAGTATTAGGTTTATTTTAAATATTGTAGACTTTAAATTTACAGTTGTGTGAAAAAGTATTTGCCCATTCCTGATTTATTTTTGGTATATTTCTCACACTTAAATGATTCAGGTTAAACTAATTTTATTACACAAAGATAACCAGAGTAAATCTAAGATGCAGCTGTTTAATTATTTCATTTTTTTTTAAGGGAAAAAGGCTCTTCAAACCTGCCTGAACCTATGTAAAAAAGTAATTGCCCCCTCCCATGCTGAATCATAAATGAACTGTGATTAACCACAATTTTTTGGAAAGCTGAGTTAACTTTCACTTGCCACACCTAGGCCTGATTACTGCCAGACCTGTTGAAACAAGAAATCGTATAAATAAAAGCTGTCTGACAAAGTGAAGCACACCAACAGATCACAAAAAGCCACACACCATGGCACAATCTAAGAAAATTCAAGAACAGATTAGAAACAAAGTCTAGGAAGGGTTTCAAAGACTTTGGAACTCCAGTGAACCACAGGGAGAGCCATTATCCACAAATAGAGGAGATAACTTGAAAAAGTGGTAAACCTTCACAGGAGTGGCCGGCCTACAAAAATGACTCCAAGAGCATGACAACGACTCATCCAGGAAGTCATAAAAGAACCCAGATCATCATCTAAAGAACTGCAGGTCCAACTCGCCGCAGGTAAGGTAAGTGTTCATGATTTAACAATAAAAAAAGAGAGACTGGGCAAAAATGGCATCCATGGGAGAGTTCCAAGGCCAAAGCCACTACTGACCAAAAGAACACAAAGGCTCATCTCACATTTACAAAAAAACATCTTGATTATACCCAAGATGTTTAGGCAAATATTCTGTGGACTGATAAGACAAAATGTAACTTTTTGGAAGGTGTGCATCCCGTTATATCAGGCATAGAACCAATACAGCATTTCACAACAAGGACATCATACCAACAGTCAGACATGGTGGTGGTAGTGTGATGGTCTAGGGCTGCTTTGCAGCTTCAGGACCTGGACGACTTAACAATTGATGGAACCATGAATTCTGAGCTCTACCAAAAAATCCTGAAGAAGAATGTCCAGACATCAGTTTGTGATCCCAACTCAAGTACACTTGGGTTATGCAGCAGGACAATGATGCGAAACACAACAGCAAGTCCACCTCCAAATGGTTTAAACAAAGCAAAATTTAGGTTTTGAAGTGCCTTAGTCAAAGCCCGGCCCTAAATATAATTGAGATGCTGCATCATGATCTTACACAGGCCGTTCATGCTGGAAAATGTGGCTGAATTAAAAAAATTCTGCAAAGAATGGGGGGCCAAAATTGCTCCACAGCAATGTGAAAGACTCATTGCCAGTTATCGCAAATGCTTGATTGCAGTTGTTGCCGCCAGGCGTGACACAACTAGTTATTAGGTTTAGGGGGCAATTACTTTTTCACATAAAGCCAGGCAGGTTTGGACAGTTTTTCCTTAATAAATGAAACCATCATTTAACATTGCACTTTGTACTATCTTTGTGTAATTTTTTTGATGATCTAATGTCGCGTACACACGACTGTTTTTCATGACGTGAAATTTTTTTATTTTTTTAATGTCATTAACCACTTAAGCCCCGGACCAATATGCTGCTAAATGCCCGAAGGCGTTTTTACAATTCGGCACTGCTTCGCTTTAACAGACAATTGCGCGGTCGTTCGACATGGCTCCCAAACAAAATTGGGGTCCTTTTTCCCCCCACAAATAGAGCTTTCTTTTGGTGGTATTTGATCACCTCTGCGGTTTTTATTTTTTGCGCTATAAACAAAAATAGAGCGACAATTTTGAAAAAAAATGCAATATTTTTTACTTTTTGCTATAATAAATATCCCCCAAAAACATATATAAAAAATATTTTTTTTCCTCAGTTTAGGCCGATACGTATTATTCTACCTATTTTTGGTTAAAAAAAAAAAAAATCGCAATAAACGTTTATCAATTGGTTTGCGCAAAATTTATAGCGTTTACAAAATAGGGGATAGTTTTATTGCATTTTTATTATTATTATTTTTTTATTACCAATGGCGCCGATCAGCGATTTTTTTTCGTGACTGCGACATTATGGCGGACACTTCAGACAATTTTGACACATTTTTGGGACTATTGTCATTTTCACAGCAAAAAATGCATTTAACCTCTTATGGACCACCGCATGTACATTTACGTCGGCAGAATGGCACCGACAAGCACATCAACGTATATATACATTGGTGCCTTGAGGTGGGTCGGGGGTCCGATCGGGACTCCCCCCAGTACATGCGGCGGTCCCCGCAGCTGTACGAGCGATCCGGCAAGAGGGGGCCGCTATTCGTTTTTGTCCGCCCCATCCGGATCGCTCTCAGCCAATGCGCATGCCCCCCCCCCCCCCCCGCTCTGTACGTCCTCCTCCTGTGTAAACACAGGAAGGAGGAAGTGATGTGATCTCTCCCTCTGCGTTTTTTTCAACCACCGCTGAGGAGAGAAGACATCACCTAGTAAGTCTGCACAACACTACACTGACACACACTACACACAGGCACATTTAGCCCCCCTCCCCCCCCCCCGTCAGTGTCACTGAATGCAGTAATCATACATGTATGATTACTGTATTTAGTGTCAGTGTGACAGTCAGTTAGTGTTAGGTCCTGGGTAGCCCCCGTACCCCCCCTAATAAAGTTTTAACCCCTTGATCACTGCCCTAGTTAACCCTTTCACTCCCTATTGCCAGCATCACTAAGCGATAATTTTTCTGATCGCTGTATTAGTGTCGCTGTTCCCGCTAGGTAGCTAATTTTTTTTTACTAAAGACATGTGGCTAAATCAATTTTGGCCTAAATGTTTGACTAAAATTTAGATTATTTGATTTTTCTTATAACAAAAAGTAAAAAATATTGTTTTTTTTTTTTCAAAAATGTCGCTCTATTTTTGTATATAGCGCAAAAAAAAAAAAAAAAAAATCGCAGAGGCGATCAAATACCACCAAAAGAAAGCTCTATTTGTGGGAAGAAAAGGACGCAAATTTTGTTTGGGAGCCACGTCGCACGACCGCGCAATTGTCAGTTAAAGCGACGCAGTGCCGAATCGCAAAAAGGGGCCTGGTCATTTACCTGCATTTTGGTCCTAGTCTTAAGTGGTTAAATTGCATTGTTTATTGTGAAAATGACAGTTGCAGTTTGGGAGTTAACCACAGGCGGCGCTGTAGGATTTGTGTGTGTTTACAACTGTAGGGGGTGTGGCTGTAGGTCTGACGTCATCGATCAAGTCTCCCTATAAAAACGGATCACTCGATCGATGCAGCCGCCACAGTGAAGCACGGGGAAGCTGTGTTTACATACGGCTCTCCCTGTTCTTCAGCTCCGGGGAGCGATCGCGAGGGGGCGGCTAGAAATGAATAGCCGCGCCCTCGTCCCGGATCGCTCCCCGAGGGTTTCCGACCACCGCATGTAGCGGGAGGGGTCCCAATCGGACCCCCGACCCGCGCAAAGGCAGGGACGTGTATATATACACGCCCATCTGCCTGTACGTGCCATTCTGTGGACGTATATGTACATGCGGCGGTCGGGAATTGGTTAAAAACTATAGTGTGTAGACTCCAGAACATTTTTCATGATGTGAAAAATGGGCATTAAAAATTTAGAACGTGCTCTATTTTTCGCGTCGTTTTTTCACGTTGTCGTTTTTAACGTTGTGAAAACGGTTGCGTGTAGGCTTTAAATGACGTGAAAAAAAGTGCATGCTCAGAAGCAAGTTCTGAGACGGGAGCGCTCGTTCTGGTAAAACTAGCGTTCATAATGGAGATAGCACATTCGTCACACTGTAACAGACTGAAAAGCACAAAGACTGAAAAGCGCAAATCGTCTCTCAAACTTTTACGAACACGAAATCAACAAAAGCAGCCCCAAGGGTGGTGCCATCCGAACGGTACTTCCCCTTTATAGTGCCGTCGTACGTGTTGTACATCACTGCGCTTTGCTCGAGCATTTTTTTTTCACGATCGTGTGTAGGCAAGGCAGGCTTGACAAGAATCAGGTTGAAAAAAAAAACGTTTTAAATGGTTAAAACCTTTTAAATGGTTAAAAACGTTTTAAATGGTTAAAAACGTTTAAAACGATTAAAAACGGTTGTGTGTATGCGGCATGAGACATTTAAAGTGGTACTAAAAGGTTCCGTTTTTTTTTTTGTTTAAATATACATGTCATACGTGCAGTTAGTTTTGCACAAAGTGGTCCCGATCGTCCCCTTCTAGGGTCCCACGGCGGCTCTCACGGCTCCTTCCCGCAATAGCTAACCCTCTCTGGGAAGCCCTCTCCCGAGGGGGTTGCCTTGCGGGTGCACTCCCGTGTGATACACTCGACGTACATAGCATTGGATTTGATTGACAGCAGTGAAATCCAATGAAAAGCCGACAAGATGTGGGGAAAGCGACGCGGGTTCATGCCCATGGAAATTCGGGGCTCAGGTATGTAAATGGGGGGGGGGGGGAAGGCACAGCAAGGTGTTTTTTCACCTTAACCCCTTAAAGTGTGACAAATGGGCAAAAAGAAAAATCAGAAAGGGGGCAAATACTTTTCAACACAACTGTAGTTTGGCTACTAGCAACTGAAATAGGATGTTTGCATTGTTAAGGGAGACATGTTGATCCAGAATCCCTACTAGATATGTCTGTCCCAATTCTGTTGGTGATATCCAGTAGCAATGCTTCACCGTCAATGAAATCTAGTATCACTGTTCCCTTCACAATGGTGGCAAGAAACAATGCCCCCTACACATTGATGGCCAGTAGCAATTACCCCTTACCCACTGGTACACAGTAGCAATGTTACCTTTACAATGTTAGACGGCAGCAATGGGGTTGATTTACAAAACTGGAGAGTGCAAAATCTGGCACAGCTCTGCACAAAAACTGATCAGCTTCCAAGATTTTTGTCAAAGCTTAATAGAACAAGCTGACTTTAGAAGCTGATTGGCTACAATGCACAGCTGCACCAGATTTTGCACACTTCAGCCCCAATGCCCCCTACACATTGGTGGTCAGTAGCAATGCCCATTTACACTGGTGCACTTACTGACTTTGGGCTTGGTCTTGTGGCAGAAGGATGATGCTGGTAGTGCATAACACTGATGTGAAATGCCAGTTATTGCTGTCTCCCAGAGACCTTTCAGGCATCACTAAAGACTGAGGAATGCATCTCCTTCAACAGGACAGAATCATACAGGCATGGTCTTTACAATGGGTAAGCAACTAAATAAAATGATTGTAAAGGAATAAAAAAAAAAAAAAGTCCATACTGTTAGACAGGTTAATTGGTTGTTCTGCTAGCTGGTCAGTAAGTAGGCTTGGTTATTCCCTGGGCATTCCCCAGGTTTTTGTTGTTATCTGCTTTAGCCTTCCATTGCTACTTACTGCAATTGCCAGCCATAGATGGGGGCGGTGGACACGTTTTGCTTCACCTGTGGTGTTTATATTGGTCCAGCAGCGCACCAACACCTTTGCAGCCATTGTGCTATATGCTGGGTGTTTGGTGTGCTCCTGTACCTTTAAGGAGGGGTGGCTCCCCTTCAGTCCACCTGCCCCTATCAATCTATTAAAATGCATGTGCCTCCACTGTGGGGACGCTCATTGTTTAGTGTTAGAACCACAGATTATGGGTTGCATGGGCGCGGCTCCGTGGCTCACGCATGCGTTTGCAAATGCGTGCGGACAAAACCCCTGTTTTTAATGCATACTGTTAGACAGGTTAATTGGTTGTTCTGCTAGCTGGTCGGTAAGTAGGCTTGGTTATTCCCTGGGCATTCCCCAGGTTTTTGTCATTATATACTTCCTTGCCCCATGCAATTCCAGCCTTGAACCTTTTCTCAGGTCCCCTGCCGCCTCCTATCTATCCAGTGCACTCACGGGAAGACGCTTTCCATGGGGGCACTCACGTGTGCTCGCTGTTGAGCCCCGCTGCTGTATCTATTGACACAGACAGTGGATCTCGGCAATGTCTCCTCCCCCCACTCCCTCGTCACTGGAGTTAACAGGAGTGGGAGTCAATGACACATGCTGCTAGAAATCTGCCCAACAAGGAGGGAGACAGCGGCAAGAGGATGGGTTCGGGATCAGAGAAGAATAAGGGGGTGGGGGTGGAGTACTGCCACTGACATCAGCTGGGGAGAAGAGAGGAGAGAGAAAGGACAAGGTGTCATGTGATTGCAGGGCAGATAAGCATATTTATGATAGGATATGATAGAACACAGACACAGGGGAAATTCTTGTGCTAATAGAGGGGATGGGAGCTTTTCAGTATGAGAGCAGACAATCGGAGAGGAGAGAGGCTACGTGTTGAAAGGGAGGGGGAGGAAGGGGGAGCTGAAGATAGGCATAGAGGAGAATAGGAGAGATAGCTGCGTGTGATGCAGACACACGGACAGGCTATTGCAGACATAGTAATCCTGGTCAGCACTGGGGGGGGGGGGGGGTTGGGTCAGGACATGGCATTATCAAACAGCTATTGTAGGAGTTAGAGGGACAGTTTAAAAAGTAAAAGCACAATGCTCCTTTTAAAAGCGATTAAAAATAGATAAAAATCAATCATATAATGTACTGTAGGTTCTAGTTTCGTTTTTGCATGCCGTTTCCTGCTTCTGTGCTGTACAGAGCCAAAGAGCCAATACAGGGCAGTGATGGTTTGGAAAACAAACCTGATTGGTGCTGAGGGGTTTTAGACACACAGCAATCACACCGCCTTGATTAGTGACTACAGAGAGAAAGCTCCCAGGACTGTGGTGATCAGGAAACAGACAACCAGGAAGTGTGGAGATCAGAGAAGAATTACAGCAACTTGAGATCAAAAACTAACAATGAGGACATGAAAACAGCACTACATTAAAGTGAAGGAAGCTATTAAGATAAAGGGTTTGTAAAGGACATTTTTTTTTTAAGAGCCTCGAGAACTCACCTAATAGTGGAGGCATGAGATTTTTGCTTTCGATATGTCTCAGCACAGTAGCAATGTGTTCCTTACAATCTTCCTCCTTGCGGGCAAAATAACCAAGTGCTTGCTCCCACAGAGAACTCTCTTGCTCCCCGTACTGTTTACAAGCTTCAATCACTTCTTGGTACTGATTGTTTTGCATGTGATAATGCATAATCTGTTGAAAACTAGGAGAAACAAATCAATGCAATAAAAAAAAAAAAAAAAAAGAAGAAGATGAATTACTCTTAGTCTTTATGAAGGCAGTCACCGAATGGAGGTACTTACAGTTTGCCTTGTTCATACAAATACAGCACGCCTTTCTGAAAATTGTGCATTTGGCATAGGACTAGAGCTTTATCAAACACATTCTTAAAGCGCCCACTCTTCAGAAGCGTCATGACATTATTTTGGAGTTGCAGCCTTGCCTGTTAATATAAGTTTTATATTAGGTTAGGCACATATAGAATGACGATAAAATACTATTCATAGGGTAATGAGGAAGTGAAGAATTAAAAAGGATGATGGAGTAAGAACAGTCATCACTTGAATATAAAGCAGGAGTACTCACATTGCTTGAATTTCACTAGCTGTGTAACATTTTATTTTATGACTTATAGGGGTTGTAATGGAAATAGGAAATAAATCTCTTGCCTAATAAATTTAAAAATAATAAATAAGCTGCTACCCCAACATTCCAATAATAGAACAAGTGATGAAAAAAAAAATATATACAATATTATATATATATATATATATATATATATATATATATATATATATATATGTGCGCTGAGAAAATTATCTATCAAATAATTAATAAACATAAATTCAACACCAGCCTGCCCACACAACTGCAAAACGAATGTTGCTGTATGGTCCTAGAGAAAAATGTTAGTTATGTGCTGCTAGGCACAATAAATTGAATTGAAAAATAGGGTAAATATAGCGAAACAAATACATATAAATAAACCACCACTGTGCAAAATTGTTGGAAAATGAACATAAAAATATAAAAAATGAAAGTAAACGGCAATAGTGTAATCCCGTTTTTAATGGATAAAAACAATGTACAAATAGAAAGCCATATGGCTGCTTACATTCTGGGGTGCCACAGACCCGGCACTGAGGCTGGATGGCGATAACATGGGTAATATAAAATCCCAAGTGGAATTATTTGATATTTAAATTAATACATTTTCTCAGCGCCCTCATTAATTTACATTGTATATTATATTTTTTTATAGGGGTTGTAAACCCACATGTTTTTTTACCTTAATGCATCCTATGCATTAAGGTGAAAAAACACCTTGACCCCCCCCCCCCCCCCCCCCCCCCGATGTTACTTAAAAAGGAATGAAAATAAAAACCTACTCAAACTTAAGTGAATTGCTCACAGTATAGTCTCCAAAGATAGCAGCAATGAGTCAGAACCAAAATGGACTCCAGGTGGTCACAGAGGAAATGACAAGGGCGGCTGACGCATTTCAAAGGGATACTTAATTATCTGATCTTTTTCATCTGGCAGTTTTGGGTTTTCCCACTGTCTCTGCGTGTTCCTGCACCTCTGGTTTCCATGTTAAAAAATTCCAAGAGAGGAAGTTCTTCATAATACTACAGCAGGTATGCAGACACAGAAAAGGCATATCTGACCAATAAACTGTCAGGTGGTTGAACACGTCAGCAGTTAGCAAAAAGTGAAATCACATTTGGGGTGGACAGATAGTTCCAAGCTTCGAACTAATAGGCACTTGTTTATTTATGCTTGTAAATGTTAGTCTTGTATTCAGTAAGCATTTACTAGACAACCAGCCACCTGCAAGGATCAGCACAATAGCCCTTTAGAGTTGCTGAACCTTGCTAATCGCCCGTTACCAGATCCAGGTTTCCCAGTCTTGCATTTAAACATCAGCTTGACAACCATAGGCAATGCAAGCATGCACAGATACAAATGCAGGCAGGGCAGATGCTAAGCACACTTGGTACGTACTTGTGGGTCTCGCTCATGTGCCCAGTTTTGCAGACGTAATTCCAGCAAAGTATCATATACCCCTTGAGGCGAATCATTCTGTACTTGTATCATATGTTCAAGAAAATTCTTTAATTCACAAGGATTGTTGGCAAAAATAGGAATGAACTCTTCAGGATTTGCCTGGGGGTAAAGAAGCACACAAACTGCATAAAAATTCAAAAACTTGAATGTAGGTAAGGGTAATAAACATTAACCTATTACAGCATATTTAGACGAGAACCTCTTCATAAAACTATTATATAGCATTTATTACAGACGCAGAAAAAAGTTTGAAGGGACACAAACAAAGGGATAGCCAATCGAAAAGAGAAACCAGGAAAAAAAACCTGGTTGAGGGGGAAGGGATAGATTCAGAAATGGAGAAAGCATACAAATATGAAATCTAACAAAATCAAAAGTGTTACAGGGGAATTTCAGTCAAAATGGTGCAATTCTAATGCAACAAGGAGGTAGAGTGTTCCATATTAATATCATCATATACAGTAGCTCACAAAAGTATGTACACCCCTCACAGTTTTGTAAATAATCACTGAAGAAATTATACTTTGTTACAATGTAAAGTAGTGAGTGTACAACTTGTATAACAGTGTAAATTTGCTGTCCCCTCAAAACTCACAGCCATTATTGTCTAAACCGCTTTCAACAAAAGTGAGTATACCCCTAAGTGAAAATGTCCAAAAGATCATTGACAATATTCTGCCGTGTAGTTCTGGGCTGATTCCTCACCATTCTCATGATCATTAAAATTAGGGTTGTCCCGGGACCGATACTGAGCATTTGAGTACTTGTACTTGCGCAAATGCTCCCGATGCCTGGCCGAATACTTTTTTTTTTTTTTTTCGAGAGCGGGTGCAGAGGGGGTGGAGTGCGGGTGGAGAGGGGGCGGAGAGCGGAGCAGAGCAGTCCTCGTATGGGGGAGAGGAGAGCTGCTGCCGCTTAGTCCCCTTAGACAAAGCCAAGTCAATCTCCTCCCCCTGCTGCCGACATCTAGTTAATATGCGCTGGGGGAACACAACAGCTTGCATTTGAATAGCTGTGTGTTCCCCCGCCGCGCCTCGTCATGTATAGCCCCTCCCCCTTGCCCAGAAACTTTGATAGACAGGTCACCCGTCCCAGGATTGGACGGGTAATCTGTCTATCAAAGTGCCCGGGCAAGGGGGAGGGGCTATACATGACGAGGCGCGGCAGGGGAACACACAGCTATTCAAATGCAAGCTGTTGTGTTCCCCCCCAGCGCTGATCAACTAGATGTCGGCAGCGGCGCGGGGGGGCACAAGGCTGCATCTAGGGACATGGCTGCATCTAGGGACATGGCTGCATCTAGGGACATGGCTGCATCTAGGGACATGTGGCTGCATTTAAAAAAAAAGTATCGGTAAATCGGTATCGGCGAGTACATGAAAAAAAGTATCGGTACTTGTACTCGGTCCTAAAAAAAGTGGTATCGGGACAACCCTAATTAAAACTCCACAAGGTGAGATCTTGCATCCACTCCAGCCTTGTGTAGGTCTACAATCTTGTCCCTGACATCCTTGGACAACTCTTTGGTCTTAGCCAAGGTGGAGAGATTGGAATCTTAATGATTGCTTCTGTGGACAGGTGTCTTTTATACAGGTAATAAACCGAGATTAGCAGCACACCCTTCAAGAGAGTGCTGCTAATCTCAGTATGTTACATGTACAGAAGACAACTGGGAGCCAGAAATCTTGCTGATTGATAGGGGATCAAATACTTATTTCACTCATTAAAATGCAATTTATAAAACTTTTTTTTTAGAACCAGTTAGCTACAACCACCCTGCTCCCTCCACACAGATGTTTGACTGACAGCAGCAGGATTCTATGGCTCCCATTTCCCTTAAGTGAGAGAAGCGACGCTGCAGCCAGGACAGGGCTAGTGCAATGAAAGAAGGCAGGTCAGTGTTTAGAGGGGAGGGGGGGCTACAGGGAATGCATTGCTTTAACCCAAGGATGCAATGTCTTACTAACTGCCAAGTATGGCGGGAGATCTGCAGAGAAAAACCCTCTCGAGGAAGTCAATTGTTCAGATGACTGCTCTACATGGTCTTCAACAAATAAATAATGAGGCTTTTACACAGAACCAGGCACATCCTATGATGCTTCATCACAACGTCAATATATTTAACGGTAATACTTTTACACTGCTAAACAAATTCAAGAGTGGTTAATGAACAACCAGGAACATGAATTTAAACAAGCTCCATACTTCCCTTGTTCCTGGATCTAAACATCATTGGTCATAAAATCTTTATAGGAAATCCTTTATTTTTGGCAATTCACAGAAAATGCAGAGACCAATGACAAACTTGTCAAAATATATCACTGATTAAAAAAAAATCAAAGCATGAGGAAAACAAGTGAGGTTATAAGCAACACTGAAATCATGAAATATTCCGGCAGGCCGGCACTAAAGAGTCTCTGTACCTCGTGAGATGTATTTTTTACCTGTTGAATACTGGCGTGAAAGAAAAGCAGAACCAGAGATGATAAAAACAGCCAATGCAGTTATCCGAGGAAGAGGTTAAACCATGAAACATGTAATCGTATACCGCACAAGTTCCAGCACTTGCTGTAAACTCATCACAACCCCTGCTCTGATCTAATAGATCCATCAGTCTTTGCCGATGTCTGCCTGCGGTCGGAGCTTGCGACGTGGCCGGGGAGGAGTCCTGTAGTGCCCGGACACCTTGCAGGTCAGCCTGGTTCCCGCTGCCCCTCCAACTGCCATCTCCAGTCTCACCGGCCGCTGCCATCTGCCACTCTGGTCATACAGGGATCGTGCTTTCTGGATCTGTTCCCAGCCTTTTGGTTATGGTCAACGCTTCCAGCTGATGGAAAGTGTTTTCAGGCTTCCAATTTTTGGTCTGCAGCCCCATCTGTTCACAGCCCTCACGAAAGCGGGACAGCCGATTCTCCACCACCTTTGTCTTCATTGCTAGCACTATTACAGTGAGTTTGGCCATTCTGACAATTTTTCCCCCATTTGTACTGGTTACATTTTTTATAAACAATAAACTGTTTTAAATTTTACATGGATTCCATCTCCAATTGATTCCTTGCCACCTCCTGGATCTGAACCTCACAATTATGTTGTAATTGAGAGGCTGAGCAGGACTCTGTAGTCCTTGATGTCCCAGTACACCCCGGTTCCCAAAAATGTTGCAAAACCTGCTCCTCTTGGCCATCTCAACATGACCTCAAAAGTACATAAGCCACATGTAACATCTGCACCTAAAAGGCTGATGTCTCACCAGTTGTTCAACCACTTTGTCAGACTCCTTGGTGACTCTAGACAAGAGGTCGCGATTCGCAGAAAAATGGAGGAACCGCATATCTGCCCCAGGTTGCTATGGCCAATCCTGCAATCACTGCCAGTGGAGCCAACTTTAGCAGGGAGGGCCCAGCAGCACCAAAGAAGATTCCAGGGATGGAACTGAATCCAAAGTCAGAGGATATTATGATTTCAGGCTGCAAGCATTAGCACCATTATAAGGTTAAAGACTTCCTTCCTAGCTTGTAATTTCAGCTCTCCCAGTTAAGCTTTGAAAATGAAAGCTAGACACTGGATGCTATGCACAGCTGTCCCAGATTCAGGTTGTTGAGGGAGAGCTATACGATATAAGGGGGGGGGGGGTGAGATTCTGCTCTTACCCATTCACTTTTGTGTGTAAACATTTCAGTTTGAGCTACTGAATTCTGTAAGCAGAAGAAAAAATTGAAAAAAAGGAGCCTAAAGGGCCACCAGCTGTCCAAAAATGAAAATGGATATCAATATGCAATGTCATTTATCCAACGTGACCATTTCCCCTCTTGAACAATTTACATTTTTCAGACACCTGCTAAAAATCTGCATTTTTGGCCATAAAAGTTACTTAAAATCCTCAGCTCTTTGAGAAAGGTGAATGCGACAATAGCAGCCTTGGTAAATAAATGGTTCCCCTTAATGTGAATTTCCTTAGCACATTTACTTATAGTAGTTGCCACTCACCTTCTTTCCTCCCTCATGCTGAGCAAAGTTGGTACACAAGTCTTTCAACAGCTGTGTGGTCTCATTGGGTACATGATACATAAGTATCTTTCCATAGCATTTCATATTGCTTTCCATTTGAGGGAAGGGAAGGCGTCCTATGTATCTCAAAGCTTCTTGAAAATTCTATTACAAACACAAAATAGTTTTGAAAATATGCATGAGATCTACATTTCTGAAAACAATTAAACATCGTACTTGACTTTGGTCATTTACAACTGCTTGTACTAAAAATGGGCATAAACCCAGAGACTGCGATGCTTAACCACTTCAGTACAGGGCACTTATACACATTCCTGCCCAGACCAATTTTCAGCTTTCTGCACCATCACATTTTGAATGACAATTGCGCGGTCATGCGACGCTGTAACCCAACACAAGTTTTTATGATTCCCCGCCCTCACAAATAGAGCTTACTTTTGGTGGTATTGGATCACCTCTGGAGTTTTTCTTTTTTTTTACGCTACAAAAATAAAAAAGTATTTGCAAATAAGTAAGTTTTCTCCTTCACTGATTGGCACTGAAGAGGCAGTACCAATTGCCACTGATGACCACTCATGGGTGCCACAGAGTGCCATCCCTAATGGGCTCTAGTGAGCATCCTTGCTGGCCATGGGTGGTGCTGCAGACCCCCCCCCCCCCCCCTCATCAGGAGAGCAGTCGATCGGCTCTCCTCTACTCGCGTCTGTCAGTGCATGTAGAGGAAAAGCCGATGCACAGCTTTTCCCATTTACACTTTGTTCAGCTGTGATTGGACACAGCTGATCACGTGGTAAAGTGCCTCCGTCAGATGCTTTTTACCGCGATCGGATATGCAGTGCATCAGACCGATACAGCACTGATCGCTGCAAATTTTGAAGATTACATTTTCCACAATGCACAAAGCTAAATATGTGAGTGAAAGCTTGTGTTAAAATTGATACTGCTTGTACAGAATATGCAAATGTTTTAATGTGCATGTTCTGGACACAAGTACACTTTATGCTCTGATGTTAACCATTTATTTAAAATGAAGGGAAAGAGTATAGTCCGACATTGAAGAAAACCCACTTACCTTGATATCTTCTAGTTGTATTTTTAGGTACCATTCATGATGGGCATGCTTCTCTGCCAAGTACAGGGCATGTGAATGGTAACCAGCTTGTCGAAGGACCTTAATAGCTATTTCTACATCAAAATGTACCTCATCCACACTCGCCTGAGGAATAAATAAGCAAAAAGTTGAGTACTTTTAAGATGACATAGTATCCATTATAAGAAGAAAAAAAGAAAGTAAAAAAATTAGGTTTACAGAAACTGATACAATTGTAATTAAAGCGATTAGCAATCCTGCTTTGTTATTTTTACTTACAGGCAAGCCTATAATAAGGCTTACCTGTAGCTAAAATGAATATCTCCTAAACTTGCAGTTTAGGAGATATTCACCCTGCATGCAGTTACTTCAGCGAAACCGAAGGGCATGCAAGGAAGTGATGTCGTCATGGCTTCGGCCACTCACAGCACTGGAGCCCACGATCCTGGAAGAAAGGACAGAAGAGGTCAGCCTTCTCAGTGGTGAGTAGGTGCTGCTGAAAGGGCTTTGTTCTAAGGTATTTCATAATGTGCAAGTATGCAATGCATACTAGCACATTATGCCATTGTCTTGCATGTTATTTTTTCTTTTCATTTACTACCGCTTTAATAAAAAAAAAACATATTAAACATTTAATCTAAAGAAACTGCATGGTTTGAAGGAATGATTAGTTAAGTAAAAAAAACTATTATAAAATGCAGAAGACATTAGCTTTTCTTACTTTAATAAACTCCTCTAGATGAGCGCTGTCCTTTAGCTTTGTATAGCAGTTTAGTAAGAGAGTGGTGTGGTCTGCATTGGCTAGAGATTGTAAATGCAAAGCCTGAAGGTACGCGGTCAAATTATGTATCCTCTGGGCATCCAGAAATTTTCGGATTACATAGGAAGGCTCCAATTTTCCAATTGTTCTGTAAAAGAAAGGGAATGAAGCAACTGAAAAGAGAAAATGACGAATACTGGGTACATAAAGCAAGGACAAATTTTTATATATATGATGGGCAAGCTGATGGCAAGCAGGACCAAGGTTCCTCTGTACACTGTATCATGTGATTTATGGTCACCTTCCGGTTATATAACAGCACATACAGTAGAAAACATTGGAGAAAAAGTTGCGCTAGTCATACCATGTGGTGAACAAAGTGTTAAAAAATAATTAAATAAATAAATAAATAATATTAAATATAAGAAATATATTAAACTCTAGGGAAAGAAGGTAAAGAAAACCTTCTAGTGAGACAACCAAAATAAATTGAATTTATGACTGTGTGAAAAAAATATTAATAATAAAAAAAAAAAAAAAAAAAACATTCAGTCCAAAAAAATCTGTGACTTCTTAAACATAATGTCCCCATCAAAGTATCAACTCCATGGATGTATGTTGAAGGAGGGAAAAAGCCAAGATGAAAGGGATTCCACCACCAGTCAGGTTTGGATAGAATAGAAAAGATCCACCAGGAGAGGGGTAGGTAATAAACTCTTACCAGATTCCCAGCTAGTAAAGCATATAGATCCACTCGATCCCAGAAGGGAGGGGGGGGACTGCAGCACTCCTCTGCATTCAGCTGGTCCTCGTTTTGATAGGTGTGGATCCCAAAACTCCTTTCCAGGTCCTAAGCTGGTTGCACAGCTCCAAAGGATCCAGTTGGAGACCCAGAAAAAAAGGGGGACTCAAATAGTGAAGTACCGTAGTTATCCGGGTTTTATTAAAATTTCAAGAGTATACACTAGATGCACTTCATAAGTCCAAAATACAAAGGCATTACATCCAGTCAAAGTAAAACAAAATATAGCAAACAAAACGAACGTGCGCCCGTGCTTACGGGGTCACTTCTGGACACGGTGATGTCAGTGCGTGGCTCCGCCCTCTTCCGACATCACCGTGTCCAGAAGTGACCCCGTAAGCACGGGCGCACGTTCGTTTTGTTTGCTATATTTTGTTTTACTTTGACTGGATGTAATGCCTTTGTATTTTGGACTTATGAAGTGCATCTAGTGTATACTCTTAAAATTTTAATAAAACCCGGATAACTACGGTACTTCACTATTTGAGTCCCCCTTTTTTTCTGGGTCTCCAACTGGATCCTTTGGAGCTGTGCAACCAGCTTAGGACCTGGAAAGGAGTTTTGGGATCCACACCTATCAAAACGAGGACCAGCTGAATGCAGAGGAGTGCTGCAGTCTCCCCCCCCTCCCTTCTGGGATCGAGTGGATCTATATGCTTTACTAGCTGGGAATCTGGTAAGAGTTTATTACCTACCCCTCTCCTGGTGGATCTTTTCTATTCTATCCAAACCTGACTGGTGGTGGAATCCCTTTCATCTTGGCTTTTTCCCTCCTTCAACATACATCCATGGAGTTGATACTTTGATGGGGACATTATGTTTAAGAAGTCACAGATTTTTTTTTTGGACTGAATGTTTTTTTTTTTTTTTTTATTATTAATATTTTTTTCACACAGTCATAAATTCAATTTATTTTGGTTGTCTCACTAGAAGGTTTTCTTTACCTTCTTTCCCTAGAGTTTAATATATTTCTTATATTTAATATTATTTATTTATTTATTTATTTAATTATTTTTTAACACTTTGTTCACCACATGGTATGACTAGCGCAATTTTTTCTCCAATGTTTTCTACTTGTATTTACATGACTACCACGTGTAGCTAAAGATTGCTGCTTGGGTTATTAAGTTAACATTATTTTCACATTTACACATATTTATTTTCAATTTTAGCTATTCATATCCTTTAGCGCAATATTTTTTATTGTTCTTTAAGCACATACAGTAAGCTTGATTCTGGTAGAGAAAAAAGGGAAACAGACTGTTCATCTGAGAAAGAAGTCTGAAGCCTCGTACAGAGAAAACCGCTGGCAGAGCTTTTTGCCGAGAAAACTGCCGGGAATCTCGACGAGAAAAATAGAGAAAGTGTTCTCTATTTTGAATGAATGAAAAACTTATATAGCGCGGCACATGCGAACTGAATCGCCTCTGGGCGCTTGTTGTTCCTGTCCCTTTTGGTATCAAAAGAGATGAGTCTTGATCTTTCTCCTGAACGCTAAGTGGTTCTCCTCCAACCGAATGTTGGTTGGTAAAGCGTTCCATAGTCTGGGACCTTGGACCGCGAATCTCCTTTCTCCCTTGACTTGTATCTGGCTTTCGGTATCTGTAGTAGATTTTGATCGGTGGATCGCAAAACGCGATTGGGATTATGAGCTTTTATTTTTTCGCATAAATAATGGTGAGCATTCCCATGGATACATCTATGCGTTAGAGTGCTTTAAAAGTTATTCTGTCTTTTACTGGTAACCAGTAAAGGGATCTCAGTGAGGGTGAGATAGATTCCCAGGGTTTTTTCCCAGTCACAAGTCTTGCAGCCGTATTCTGAACGACTTGGAGACGAGCGATTTGGTACTTAGGGAGTCCAAGGTAAAGAGCATTAGCATAGTCCAATCTTGAGTTTACAACTGCTCCTACCACGACCGCTGTATCTTCTTTGGGAATAAAAGGAATAAGTCTGCGTAGTAGGCGCAGCAGGTGGTGAGATCCGCTGACTACTGACCCTATTTGTGCGTCCATAGTCATGTAGGGGTCGAAGATGACCCCAAGACTTTTGACTTTGGCGCTCGGGGTGATGATTTTGCCCAGAATGGGCGGAGGTGTCCAGGTTGTTGCCGGTTGATTCACACGCTTGGCGTGAAACAGGAGAAGTTCTGTTTTCACGTTGAATTTAAGATAACTCTTTGTCATCCAGTCCTCTATCAAAGAGAGGCATGTCTCTAGATTGAGGTGGTGATCCTTTTTATTGCAAATGCAGAAATACAGTTGCGTGTTGTCTGCATATGAGTGATAGAGCAGTTTTTGGCTGCTGATGATCCCAAAAAGCGGACGAAGATAGATGTTGAACACCACCGGCGACAGAGGGGATCCTTGAGGGACTCCGCATGATACTGTGCGTTTCTCAGAAGTGAAAGGTCATAACTTCACTCTTTGCGATCGGTTTTCCAAAAAAGAGGAGAACCAAGATAAATCGCCTTCTGCGACTTCGGCTACTTCAGCTAGCCGAGTCAATAGAAGCTTGTGGTCTACTGTATCGAAGGCTGCGCTTAGGTCCAACAGAACCAGAAGACAAGATTCTCCTTCGTCTGCGGCCTCGAGAGCGTCGTCCCATATTCTGAGCAACGCGGTTTCCGTCCTGTGTCCGGGCCGGAATCCCGATTGAAATGGATCAAGTAGGTTGTGGGTATCTAGATGCTGTTGCAGCTGTTGTACCACTACTTTTTCCATTACTTTTGAGAGTACATTTAGGCCCGTTATGGGACGGCGGTGGATTGGGTCCTTGGGGTCCAGGGTGGGTTTCTTCAAGATGGGTCGAATTATACCCTTCTTCAACTGGGAGGGCACTATGCCTTCCCTGAAAGATTGGTTGATAAGCTGCGTGATAGGAGGTGCCAGGATGTCGGCGCATTCCTTCAGCAGTTTAGTGGGGATGATATCGTCCAGAGCAGTGCGGTTACGCAGAGCACCGATGATATTTTCAGTGGTATGGATAGAGATGGGTTCCAGCGTGAATTCACCAAGTTGCGGCGAATTACTGCAGGTGTTGTGTAAATAATTACGGGGGGGGGCTACGGGGGGGGGGGTTGTTTTGCTGAATGCTTTGCCGGATTCCCTCTATTTTATTAATGAAGTAATCCGATAATTCATTGCAAAATTCTTGTGTGTCTGAATTGGGGGCTTCAAGACAGCCTGAATTCATGGTCTGAGTGACCAGCTTAAAGAGTTTGCGGGGGCGGTTTAAGGCACTGTTGATAGCCTCAGAAAAATAGTTTTTCTTGGCTTTGAAGATTTCTATATGGTATTTTCTTGTTATTGCCTTGTAGATGGAGAGATTCTCATCTGAAGAGCTTTTTTTCCAGGCGGCTTCCGCCCTTCTGCGCAAGAGCAACGCCAGTTGGTTGTTGAACCAGCTGGAGTTATTTTTCTGGATGTGGGTTTTACGTTTCGGCGCTATTAAGTCAGCTGACTGCAATAGGGCTGTGTTTATGGCCTCCAGTGTTTCTTCAGCCGTTTGATGCGGCTGAATTGTTTTAATTTTTTCCCTTAACGTGGCTTTAAAGAGTTACGAGTGGAGCTTCTTCTGACATCTAGTCCAGTGTGTTGTCACTGGATTTGATGTTTTTGATAAGGGGGGGAATTCGGAAATAATGAATTTAATTGCATGGTTATCTGTCCATGGCAATGATTCATTATCCGAGATTTTTATTTCCAGATCTTGTCTGAAAATAAGATCGAGTGTGTGACCTGAAGCATGTGTGGGCCCACATACTAGTTGTTGTAGCCCTAATCCTTCAAAATGATCGATGCAGGGGTCGGCAATAGGGTCTTGCGGGGAGTTGGCCCAGAGGTTGAAGTCCCCGAGCAGCAAAAGGTGTTTGCTGTTAAGGGTATAGGTGGAGATAAAATCCGTCAATGATGGGAGAAGCTGCGATTTAGGGCCAGGTGATTTATAGCAGAGTAGAATCCGGATGGTCTCCTGGGAGTTTGCTTGGAGTTGCAGAGTAAGGGTTTCCATGAATGGAAGAGGGTTTTGAAGTGCTGGTTTGGTGATTGCAAGAGGAGTCCTGCAAATCACTGCCAGGCCTCCTCCTTTTCTCATTGGAATTCTAATCTGCATGTTTCCCGATGAGAAAAGTAAGTCCCATGAAGAATGGGATGGGTACAATTTATTGGGGGTGCAGTGAAGTGTCCTTCTAAAAACAGGGGTCGTCAACCCCCGATCCATGGCTCATATTTCTGCAGCTGGGCAGTGGCATGAAATTGTAATGTGAGAGCCCAGTGGATCGGAGAGGCAGGCGAATAGAGATGTCACCTCTTTGCTCTCCGCCGCACCTCCAAAATTCCGCACGCTGAGAGGGCGGAAGAGCGGTGATGCTAGGTGGACGGCCCACCTAGCATTACCGCTTGTCTGCCCTCACAGCGTGCGAAATGTCGGAGAGCAAAGAGATGACCTCTCTTTGCCTGCCTAGCATCACCGCTCTCCCACCTTCACAGCATGCGGAATGTCTGAGGGGAGCAGGAAGATGGCATCATCACTCACCGCCCGCCCGCCCCACATCTCCGCTCTCCTTCCGTTACACGATAACTACCACTGAACCAGTGCCACCAATGCAGTGACAATCCACATCTGGTGGCACTGGCAGGCAGCGTGGCATACCTCATCTGGTGGCAGGCAGCGTGGCATTCCTCATCTGGTGGCAGGAGATGTGGAAAGGGACATTCCTCATCTGGTAGTAGGTGACATGGCAGGCAACGTGGCAAGTGACACACTCAGGGCTCCCACGATTCTGCATTATGGGGAGTTGAACTATTTAATTTTACATTAAAATGCAATACAAGAAATAATATGTTTGAATTTGTATTGTTTTTAGTATATTCTTGTTTTGAAATGATGTTGATTCTTTCTTAAAAACAGCATCAGACAGCATGGGTTCGTGAAAGACATAAAAGTTGGTCAAAGCTATTTCTTTTTATGAGGTGGCAAGTTAAACCTTGGACAGGATAGAGCATAAAAACAGTCTAAATGACAGAATTCAGAGAGTAGTGGTTAATAGACATGTGCAATTTGTTTAGTTTCTAATTCGTTTAACAAATTTTAAGAAATGTGTTAATTCCGAATTTTCTTCTTATTTCCGAAGATTCAAAAATTAACCGGTTAAAGCGGACGTCCGCTCAAAAAAAATTATTAAAAGCCAGCAGCTACAAATACTGCAGCTGCTGACTTAATATTAGGACACTTACCTGTCCTGGATTCCAGCGCCGTCCGCAGCAGAGGACGAGCGATCGCTCATCACTCTGCTGCTTCCCCCCACCATCCACGGTGAGGGAACCAGGAAGTGAAGCGCTCCGGCTTCACTGTCCGGTTCCCTACAGCACATGCGCGAGTCGCTCTGCGCCCGCCGAAATGGCCCCTTCCATATGCTGGGAGCAGAGTGTACCCAGCACACAACGGGGAGGGGGGGGTGACGACATGCCCGCATTCTGCCCGAGAATGCTGGGCCGGAAGTGGGTGCAAATACCTGTCTTTAGACAGGTATCTGCACCCCCCTCCCTCCTGAAAGGTGTCTTTGTGACTGCGACATTACGGCGGACACAGACACTTGACTAATTTTTGGGACCATTGTCATTATCACAGCAAAAAGTGCTATAAAAATGCACCGATTACTGTGAAAATGACAATAGCAGTGAAGGGGTTAACCACTAGGGGTGCTGTAGGGGTTTAGTGTGACCTAATGTGTGTTTCTTACTGTAGGGGGGCGTGGCTGGAAGTGTGACGTCACCGATAGTCGTTCCCTATGACAAGGAACAGACGATCACTGCCACAGAGAAGAACGGGAAGGTTTGTTTACACTCACCTCTCCCCGTTCTTCAGCTCCTGTGACCGATCGCGGGACACCGGTGGCGATCGGGTCTCGGGGTTCTACAGGTTGCATGTTTTGAGTTACAGAGGTCTGGGGCTAGAATTATTTCTCTCACTCCAACGATATGCGGGCGCTACTCATGTATGCTTTGGCTTCTGCGTGCAAGCTCATCGGGACGGGCCGCTTTAACACGGTTTTAAAAAATAAAAAAATTGGGTCACTTTTATTCCTATTATAAAAAGAAATGTAAACGCATTACAGGTCCTTTTAAATATGACATCTGGGGTCAGAAAGACATCAGATCTCATTTAGACTAAGATAAAAAAAAATACAAAATACAAAAATAAAATGGCCTTTTAAGACGTATGGGCGGAAGTGATGTTTTCACATCGCTTCCGCCCTGCTATGGTATGGAGACGGGTGGGGGCCATCTTGCCCTCACTCGTATACATAACCAGTAACGGAGAGGACCCGATCACCTCTGCCACTACTGAGAGGCCCTCTCCCGTTGCAGAGACCACCATTATCGTTAACAGGACCGCCGCCTGAAGCGATAGATACCATTACCAAGATACCCCTCTTCAGGTATGTCAGGACGTATATAGTTGTGCGGCGGCCCTTAAGTGGTTAAGAGCATTGGGCGGAAGTGACGTTTTGATGTCGCTTCTGCCCTGCAATGATATGGAGACAGATGGGGGCCATCTTCCCCTCACTTGTCTCCATACCAAGCCAGCTAGAGGACACAATTGCCTCTACTGCTACCAACGGCTCCGGTAAGCGACAGAGGGCACCGGAGTGTGGCGGGAGGGGAGTGCTCCCTCTCCTGCCACTGATAAAAGTGATCTTGCAGCCAATATGCTGCAGAGACCACTTTTATCGGAAAGTGGACCGTACGCTGAAGAAGAGGATACCGAGGTTATGGTAGCTAGTTGCTGCCATAACGGTATTCCTCTTCAAAATACCTACGTAAAAAAACGGTGGTCTGGAAGTGGTTAAAGTTGAAGTTGATCATGGGAAAATCTGATTACCTCTCTGGAGATCAGGAAGGAAATTTCTCCCCCTGCTTTAGCAAAATTTGAGCATGCTTTGCTGGGGTGTTTCGTCTTCCTCTGGATCAACTGTGGGTGAAGGATTATTATTTAGGATTCTATGATTTAATTTTTTTTTTTTTTATTGGTTGAACTAGATAGGCTTGTATATTTTTCAACCCAACTATGGCTATGAATACAGAAATTTTATTATAAGAAATTTGAACTCTACAAGTTACAGTATAAAATAAAATAAGGACTGTCCCTATAAGTAAATATTTTTGGTGGTAAACGCCATTTATACTTGGTAATATTAGCGCAGACTTTTTTTGCTTTACAAAAGTATGGTTGAACCTGGCATGTATCCTAATCTGAAATGCATGTTCTGAATGGACTGACCTTTCAGAATAGACTTACCGGATATATTGTTGGATAGCCCCATCATGATCTCCTTTATTATACAGATGATCTCCATACTGACGAAAGATCTCAGACAATCCATCGCTGTCCAGGTGCTGACTTTTTGCCAGAGAAATGGCCATTACATACAGGTTTTTCTTAAACAGCATCTGTGGGAGGTACAATAAAAATTAAGAACAGATGTTTTTTCAACCTCATCCTTGATAATTCCTTTAATCTTCAAATTTTACAAAGGTTCGATTGTCTCCCTTTGCCCCCCCCCCCCTTCTATATTAAAGTGCCTTTATTCTGTCATGTTATTTACTATTGTGAACACCATTTTATGTTTTACTTAAGAGTTCTTTCCTGAGCATGATGAAGATATCCTGTATCAGCGCCAATTTGATTCTGTTATTCCACATGGAGGTTACAACAGGTTGTAGACATATGCAAATACGCTTGTTAGTGCCACCATTACAGTGGGGGAAAAAAAGCATTTTTTTTTACTTAAAGTGACTGTAAAGTCATAAAAAAAAAAAGAAATCATTATATATATATATATATATATATATATATATATATATATATATATATATATATATATAAAAAAGAGGTTAATATTTGCCTGCTTTTTGCTATGGTATTGCACACATCGACCGCTTACCTCCTCTTATGGGGTCCCACGCCAGCGGTCCCCACTACTCCTCTTTTGTGTGGGCCCCCTATAGCAAGTCGCATGCTGTGAGGGCACACATGCGGGCTCACTCCTGAGCAAGGCACTGTGTGCTCAGACACACAGCGCGACTAGGCCCACACCTCCCGCTGCTTCCTCACAGAATTTGATTGACAGCAGCAGGAGCCAATGGCTCTCATTTCTATCAGCAAAGCCTATAAGACCAGGAAGAGGAAAAAAGACTTGCAGTCGATAAAGGCAGTACAAGGAGAATCTTGTCTTCTGGTTCTGTTGGACCTAAGTGCAGCCTTCGATACAGTAGACCACAAGCTTTTATTGACTCGGCTAGCTGAAGTAGCCAAAGTCGCAGAAGGCGATTTATCTTGGTTTTCCTCTTTCTTGGAAAACCGATCGCAAATAGTGAAGCTAGGACCTTTCACTTCTGAAAAACGCACATTATCGTGCGGAGTCCCTCAAGGATCCCCTCTGTCACCGGTATTATTCAACATCTATCTTCGTCCTCTTTTTGAAATCATCAGCAGTCAAAAACTGCTCTATCACTCATATGCAGACGACACGCAACTGTATTTCCGTATTTGCAATAAAAAGGATCACCACCTCAATCTAGAGACATGTCTCTCTTTGATATAGGACTGGATGACAAAGTTATCTTAAACTCAACGGAGCGAAAACAGAGCTTCTCCTGTTTAACGCCAAGCGTATGAATCAACCTGCAACAATCTGGACCCCCCCGCCCATTCTGGGCAAAATCATCACCCCGAGCGCCAAAGTCAAAAGTCTTGGGGTCATCTTCGACTCCTACATGACAATGGACGCACAAATAGGGTCAGTAGTCAGCGGATCTCACCATCTGCTGCGCCTACTACGCAGACTCACTCCTTTTATTCCCAAAGAAGATATAGTGGTCGTGGTGGGAGCAATTGTAAACTCCAGACTGGACTATGCAAATGCACTTTACCTTGGACTCCCCAAGTACCAAATCGCTCGTCTACAAGTCGTTCAGAATACGGCTGCTAGACTGGTGACTGGGAAAAAACCTTGGGAATCAATCTCACCTTCACTGAGATCCCTTCACTGGTTACCAGTAAAAGACAGAATCACTTTTAAAAGCACTCTGTCTAACGCATAGATGTATCCATTGGAATGCTCCCCATTATCTATGCGAAAAAATAAAAGTTCACAATCCCAATCGCGTTCTGCGATCCACCAACCAAAATCTGCTGCAGATACCGAAAGCCAGATATAAGTCCAAGGGAGAAAGAAGATTTGCGGTCCAAGGTCCCAGACTATGGAACGCTTTACCAACCAACATTCGGTTGGAGGAGAATCACTCAGCATTCAGGAGAAAGATCAAGACTCATCTCTTTTGATACCAAAGGAGACAGGAGGCGATTTAATTTGCATGTGCTGCGCTATATAGGTTTTCATTCATTCATTCAAGGTTTTTTTACTTTAATGCAATAGATTGGGGTTAAAAAAAAAAAAAAACACCCTTTAGTGTTTAGAACTACTGTTCGTGTAAATTCCTCATTTTGTGAGTACAATACAAAAGGATCTGTCTGTATAAACCATAGATTTATTGCAGGCTACCTTCAGGTGATTAGGCACAAATACAAATACAACCATCGGGTGATTAAGGACTGGCAAAATATATATATTTACCCTACTGCACTCTCAAATAACCTCACTTACCCCTGTTTTTATGCAAGCAATAAAGGAGTGGATGTCCAAGATAAGGAATTTTCAGGCAAGTCAAAATTCCCTGTCTAACTGTACAGTACTGGACTTCTCAGATTATTGCTTCAGTATTTTCTATGGACTGTGGGGTGGGCAACAACATAGAAAACAGAAATGCCAAGAGGACCACAACAAACACGGGGTTAAAGAGCCCAAATATACTCAAATGACAGCTTAGGCACCTTGTGGCTGAAGCTTGCATTCATTAAGGCCTGAACATCTACCTGGTAGAAAATGAACAAAATGTCAACAGGTGACCAAGTGGTGGCCCTGCAAACCTGCGATACAGTGGCTTGATGCTGGAAAACTCAAGAGACAAAAACAGACCTGGTGGAATTAGCTCCGATAGGAAAAGGAATCTTTTCCTTAAAAGTGTAGGCCCTGGAAATTGGTTGTCTGATGTTGAAATGGTGGAGTGGGAGGCAGATATCGCCTATAAGGACCCGTAGGCAAGAAAGGGGGGGGGGGGGACCCAATTCTCCTAACAGAAGCCATGGCTGTCAGATATACCCTAACAGCATGAATGACATCCAAGCATGGTAGGGAAATTTTCTTGGCATGTTTTGAGCAGCACAGAGAGAATGTAGGACAATAAACCTAATATAGCTGGAAGAAAAGGTAGTCTAGATCTCAAGGCCACCTTGTTCCTGTGCAAAACAAGAAAGGCTCTTTACAAGAGAGCTGCCAGCTGTGAAGCATGTAGAAGATGTAATGGTCACCAGGCAAGCAACTTTACAGAAGAGGTCTGCCAAGAGGATATCCCTAATCAGCTAAAAGGTGGGTCTCTGAAGTCACAAGAGAACCAGGTTTATATCCCAAGACAACACAGAAAGCAAGATTGAGCAATCTATAGGGTTGTCCCGATACAGATGCTAGTATCGGTATCGATACAGAGCATTTGCGCGAGTACTTGTACTCGCGCAAATGTTCCCGATGCTTCACCGATACTTTTTTTGTAGAGTGGCTGGAGAGGAGTCAGTGTCTGGAGAAGGCAGGAGAGGGCGGGGGGAGTGCAGGTCGGGCCGGTGCTCCCCTTCCGCGACTGAAGAGGACAGCGCGGAGACAGCGGGGCGGCATGGCGGTGACAGGGAAGCAGTGGCACACAGGCTAAAGCCTGGCTTTGGGGGGGGGGGTTCGTCGGCACACCCGGGACCCAGCCGCGGTTCTGACAAATCTCGGCTGTGACGTCTCACAGCCGAGCAGACCGCAGCTGCCGTCCCCTCCTATGTGTATACTACAAGTGCTGTGCACTGCACGCTGATCATCTGAGCAGCCGAGGTGCACAGCATTACTGGTCTGAAGTGGGGGGGGATCTGTATTGTAGGAGGGGGGTGTCTTTATTGTAGGGGGGGGGTGCTGTCTGTATTGTAGGAGGGGGGGTCTGTGTAACATGTCAGCAGCCGAGCGGCCCTACACTCATCTTGGTACACCCTGCACTCCGCTGCAGTAAGCAGCAGCAGACATCTTGTTACATCCAGCCCATATACCTCAGGCTGGGTGTAACAAGATGTCTGCTGCTGCTTAATGCAGCGGAGTGCAGGGTGTACCAAGATGGGCGTTGCAGCATATTTTTTTTATAAATTCTGTGTAATTTTTCACAGCATTTCAGTACCAGCCACCTGTCAGGGGCCACAAGTGCCACCTATCAGTGCCAGACACCTATTAGTGCCCATCAGCGCCAGTCAATGCCCATAAGTGCCGCCTATCAGTGCCAGCCACCTCTCAGTGCCAGCCACCTCTCAGTGCCAGCCACCTCTCAGTGCCAGCCACCTCTCAGTGCCACCTATCAGTCCCCATCTGTCAAAATGTCACATGACATTGAAAAAAAAAAGTATCGGTATTGGCGAGTACTTGGAAAAAAGTATCGGTACTTGTACTCAGTCTTAAAAAAGTGGTATCGGGACAACCCTAGCAATCTATATGAGCAACTTCATGAAGAAATTATTAAGGACTGCAAATAGGATTCGGAAAGAATGGATAAGGCAGAAACCTTTCCCTTAAAAGGGTAACTCCACTTTCACGGGGGGGGGATAAGTAATATAGCATTTGACATACAATTGTCACACAAACCATATCGTAATATAATATTAAAAATTACCTTTCTAATCTTCAGCACTGTAACTTTCTATAAAATACAAAGCAATATGCTAACGTGGAGACGTTCTGTACAAGGATAGCTTATGGAATGCCTCTCAGAAACGTAATTTCCTGCTTGTGCAATTGGCTTACCAATTTTCCCAGAAGTCTGCACCAAGATACAAATCAGGTTTTGAGCATCCCCACATCCTCTGCAACAAACATTTAGGTTTTGGTGAAATATTACCAAAAAGTTAATCAAATCTAAAGGGATTCAGACCCTGACATTTTCCTTGTACATTGCAAGGATTTTAACAAACTTTGTTGCAGAGTCCTACCTTTTATTATTCCGAGGAAATAGCCGTTTATATGTGACCACGTGCAAGTGAATGAGAGTGACTTTATAATCAATCAGCAGCTTAGCAGTAGGACTCTGCAACAAAGTTTGCTAAAAATCCTAGCAATGTACAAAGATCACCTATTAGCTTGATGGCTTTCAGTTCCCAAAGGTTGATGGAATGTCTTGGCTCCTCTAGTTGTAACCATCCTTCCCCGGATGCCTCCATTTGGTTTTTGGACTGTAAGTTTCAAAAATCCTCAGAACCATTCCACTGGGGGGACTGGTACCACCTGTCCTTGTGACTGATGTTTCCTCAAGGCAGTAAGTAAAACTGCTTATTTTGAGCAGATGCTGGCAGATTGGAGGGTAGGAAGCAAGGAGGGGGCAGATATAAATTCCATTTTGTACTCCTTCGAAATGACAGAATGGACCCAGGGGTTAGGGAGGTCTCCAATCTAGACTGTCACACATGCCAACAAATGTCACCTCCACTCCAGAGAATAGGAGCAACCCTTCCCGAGTAGGCTTGGTGGATGTAGGGATTAAGACTTGCGATGAAAGCAAGAGCGAAGAATCAAATGTTTACATCTCCTGGAAAAACTACAAAGAGAAGATTTTTTGACATCTTTAAGTTGGGCTAAGTGTCTGTAGACTACCCCATCATTGTCTCCATCAGAGGGGTAAGAAATTTTTTTTGTTTTGTTTTTTAGCAGCTTGAATCAACTTAGAGAGGCAAGGTTTGCCACACCAGGAAGGACGTACAATATAGGATGATTGCATCTATGAAGGGGCACATGGATGAGATGAGAAGCACACAGTAAGGAATACAGAAATTATGGCATTTAATTATGGCTTCAATTACTTTTTCATATATCTCAGTTTATCATTAATATTAGTGTAACGGTCACCACCGCTTACGACCTTCCATCCAACCACGACAAGCTTATCTGACACACTCCAACAATATTGCATACACGATCCATATCCTTTCCCAGAATAAGACGAGACAGAGCTCCGTTCTTGCTTCCAAAGATATGACAATTTATTAGTATTTTCTCAGCTTCTTATACAGTCTCAAGCATAATGCAGTTAATCACAGGACAATGCAATCTCCACCCCCCTTCACACCATGGGGGGCTTCAATAACACTCTAAAAGGCATTCAGGTAAGCTAACCATGTAGACCGGTCGGCACCGCATCTTCAATAGTGTTCAATTAACCTTGAATAATAACACAGACATCTAGTTGAATAAGTTATCTATACAGCTTTATCACACAATGGCAGAGTCTTGTGAGAGTGGGTGCAATCCACACCTTCAGATATTTCAATAGCCTATTATACAAAGGTATGACTCACTGGCTGGCTTGGTCATGTCATCATGACTCCTTGTGATATCTCAGTCCTGAAATATGAAGTATTATTAATGTCCCATCTCATGTAATATATGAATTATGATTCACTATTAGCCACCCTACACCCAAAAGGGCACAGGGTGGATTTCGACCCAAGAGTTATTGTTGCTGCTGGCACAAGAGTATCTCTCATCCTTCCAACGTCTCTGGGTGTCACGGACCATTATGTTACAATTAGTATTAAATTTTTCCAACAATTTTGTACTTTATATTACTTTTACAGCTTGGGGAGTCCCCTTTTCATTTTAAGTCTTTGATGGCCATTGGTCTTTTGGGTCTCTCCCTCGCCTCCGGGTGTATCAGTGCAGGCTCGGAGCCTTTTTGGTCTGCCCACTCAGCCGAGCCTTTTCCATCTTAACTCCCCCGCCTCCACGGGGGTCGTGCGGTGTACTGGCGGCAGTTACATGGTTTCAAGTCGGTCCACAGTTGCAGCACATGGGAAAGCGCTCTTGCCCTTTGTTTTAGCCAATAAAGGGTAAATATGTTCATCATTCACAATATTGTCAATATGGTAGACGTTTCTCTGTTGAGAGTGTTTGTTTGTTTTTTAACAATATCACCTATACGATGCATTTCATTCTAGAACATCTCCTTCTTACCCCCTGAAGATGACCGCCCTCTACAAGGTTGAAACGCGTCGGAGTTTATCATATGTATCATGTTCATCATGTGTACCATTTTTATAACATTGTCCGGTATGAAGGAGTTGTGGTAACCCAGATGCCAACCAAGTTCCAATAGACGTTTCCTTTCAGAGTTGGGCAGCTGGCGGTGTGGCAAACAATCAGCTTGCATTGTGGGCCAAATTGTGAAACAATACAATACTCTACAAGATATAATACTTGTGTGCATAGCAACGTATTATATCTTGTAGAATAAGGATGTAGTGTACACTACAGAGCCATCAAGACACAAACCAGGAACTGGCATTTTAAGGAATAGAGGGAAACCTTATCTTACCTTGTTCACACCACTCGTTCAGGGTCCAGACTTAAGCCATCACGGTAGGCATACCCCTTCAGAGTGTTTTGCGGGTCTGGGTATAAAGGGGATGGACTATGACCCTGGACTTCAGTGCCGTAGCAAGCATTACAAACCAGCCCCATGACTGCAGGGTCCAAGTATGGTTTCTAAGATGTGCTTTGGGCTGGGATTGCACATGTCCAGCTGCGTACTGCAGTCCAGAGTGTTCACTGATTCAGGTGCAGACTTGCCTAAATTTGCATCTGAATCAGGCCCAAAAATGCACAGGATCCTTTTCAAAACCACACCACAGTCAATCCCGACATGTCTGAACTGGCTTCATTGAAAGCCGGTCACATTCCCAATTAATGCGAATTTGATGCGGTTAAAAATGCATAAACGATAAAAATTAACGGTCACCTGTCGGACGCTTTCTCCGTATCGAACGGGACCCGCCAGGGCTGCCCCTTATCTCCAATCATATTCATACTGAGCCTGGAACCCATCCTTAGAAGAATACGTACTAACTCTGACATTAAAGGTATCAATATAAATAACAAGACATATAAGTTGGCCGCTTATGCGGACGACATCCTACTCTTTTTGACGGATCCCATTAATACCATACCTAATCTCTTAAAAGACTTTTCAATCTTCTCTACGATTTCCAATTTGCAAATTAATTTTAATAAATCCAGAGCATTGAACATCACTCTACAAAATAATACATAAGGCAAAAAAAATATCGCGCTAAAGATTAATTGATCGAATTGTAGTATATCAGACAACTGCAATAATGAGGGTAAGGGCGTCCTAAATGATATACAGATGTGCAAAAATCAAAAAACATAATTTCAAATGTTCAATATCAAGTAGTATCAAATGTTCAATATCAAGTAGTTTCACAAATATGCAAAGTCCACCAAAAGATTTAAATTCATGTATTGGAAGGCTCCCAGGTGAGGATGATGAAAAAAACACTCCGGACACAGTTCTACAGATAGAACCTCCACCACACGTATATGTATAGCCTCTTACCAGATACGAATAAAAAAACAGCATTCAGAGATAGACATATAATCCTGAGAGGGCTCTCGGTCACAGTCACCTGGACGAAGACAATCTCCTCGCACACTCAATGCGCATCAAAGTATGTACAGGAGACAACAGAAGGCTCACATAGTGTGAATCGTTCATTTAATGGTAAATACAAAAAACAACAATATGCACTTACAGAAAGATTTGTAGTAAAAGCATGGATAAAAAGTAGCCGGCCGGCTAGCAAACACAGCCCGTATCTTCCGGGTATGGATCGTATGAGCGGTGACGTCAGCACGTCTCCTCCCTACGTTTCGTCTCAACTGGGACGTGTTCACGGGATACAGGCGGCATGCTGAATCACCGCATATGAAGACCTGACGTGGAGCGCTGCCTCGATGTGAGTAACACCAAGCACTCCGCCCGCCATCTTGGAAACTGGAATCAACATCTCATATGACAGTAATTAATCCGCCAATATGAGAAATTTGCCAATCAGTCTAAAAACCTTTAAACAAACTACCGACAAATAAGCTCAGTAAGTAAATGTTATATATAAATAAAAAATAGAAAATTAAAAGTTAAAAATTAATAATGTATGTATGAGAAGCCGAACTGTCATTCCTTATGCAAACAAACAAGGCAAGCGCCACAGTGAGAGAGATAGCACATCCTACAGCTAGGTGGAGCTCACATCAAGTTTTGCTTCTCACTTACAGAAACCAGATTATAACGAAATACATAAAAAAGAACTCATGAATAATAAGTGAATAAATACCGGTTAGCAAAAACCGGAAGTCGTGTTAATAAACAGATACTGTGCTTAAAAATATAATTTGAAGATGAAAACCCCACTTTGTTGAGACTTACTGTTTAATCATAATCTGAACATGGAGGACCCAACTTATTTGAAAACCCTCACAAGAGTAAATCTTTATGCCATTATGGAGTTAGCTATAAAACAATTTATGTCTACTTCTATATTAAGCCCCAACGGTGTAAAACATTTTAATTCATACACCCAGGACATTTCCAACTTGGAAATGGTTCTTACTAAATGGCTACCCCTCCAGTGGGGACTGAATTTATCAATGCCTAAAAATATGGTATTTTTAGGGTCCTTTTTGTGGGTGGTAAGATAATGCTTAGACATGGAGTGTTTGGTATATCCCAACCTAATGTTGTTAATGTGTTCGTTCAAACGAACTTGTAGGGGGCGTTTAGTCCTGCCTACATATTGCAAGCCGCACGGACATTGCAACAAATATACCACCCCCTTGATATCCATATGCAAACAAAATTTTCCATTTAAATAGGAAGAAAATTCCCTAACCTATCTAGGCATACATATACCTCTACAACTAAAAAATCTATATTCCTCCAATTTTCTACCAATTCTTAAGTCCATTCAAAATGTCCTCCTAAATTGGGACAAAAGCCTTTTTTCCTGGTTTGGAAGAATAGCCATAATTAGAATGAATATCCTCCCAAGGTTACTTTACTTATTACAAACCATCCCAATTAAACTGCCAGCCTCCTTCTTTAATTTATATAAAAAGTTATGCTTGAAATTTGTTTGGAACTCCAAACAATCTAGGATTAAATGGAATACGCTTGTCAACCCTAAACTGTTGGGTGGGACGGGATTGCCGAACCTACAAAAATATTATTGGTCTTGTCATTTATCCCGAATTATTGATTGGCATGTTCATAGACAGACTAAGGATTGGATCGGTCTGGAGGAACTGTCATCCAAAATTCCTTTACACTTCCTACCTTGGACTAAACCTCATGAAATACCCCGTGAAAATAGTTCACATGCCCTTACAGGCCCCACATTGCAAATCTTTAGATCACTTAGTACTAAATTTAATATCGCATCATCACCGGGCCCAATGACACCTTTCCCTGTAATTTCGAACCTCTTCACTAACACAAAGGACTCCTCTCCTATCGACCCTAGCTTATCTCACTCATTGAGAGCGGAACTCTTTTACGACAATGGTAAATTTCTGACCTACAATACCTTTTGTTTTACCTTTCCAGACTTCAAAATTTCTAAAATGGACTATGAGATTATATTAAATTCTATACTGAATTCTGGTCCTCATATAACTTGGAATAAACCTAAAACCTCCTTTGAAAAAATATGTGTCAGTACTTACCCCCAAAGACATCTTATTTCAAAGACATACTCACTACTGTTTTGTGATGTGGATTTTAAGAAAGAAGAAAAAAATTCTACAATGGGAAAGAGATCTCGATTTACACCTCTCTAATAATGATTGGCACCGTATTTTCACTTACATTCACAAGGGTTCCATAAATGTCCTTACCCAAGAAAACGGTTATAAACGTTACTCTAAATGGTACAAGACACCTCAAATCATTCATAAATTCAGCCCTACCTCTTCACCTAATTGCTGGCGCTGCAAATCTTCTTTGGGTACTCTACTACATATTTGGTGGGACTGCCCCTTCAAGTCCATCGCATTATCACTCTCATCACTTCATATACCCCAGATTTCACCGCAGCCCAATTCCTACTACACCACTCTTCATTGCCTCACCACATTTACAAAAATACAATAATTTTACAATTAATGCAGCTAAACCTTGCATCCCAACACACTGGAAAGATACCTCTCCCCCTAGTATTTCGGAATGGCTCCGAAGAGTTGAACGAATTGCGGAAATAGAGGACCTGATTCTCCAATCTTTAGACTCCCCCACTAAATTTCATGATAAATGGAGTTGTTGGACACGCTTTATAAAAACTACAGAGTTTCAACACCTCTCTCATCATTCTATCCATATTTGAATTATTTTTAATCTCTCACACGACTTATATTTCCTATGTATATAAATGTACATGTATAATTATTATTTTTTCCTTCTTCTTTACTTTTCTATTTATTTTCTTCATATAGAAAATGTAATATTCTTTATTTTAATTCTGATATCAATCCCTAATCGACAACACTAGTTATGTTTATGGAATGTATTTTCATGACTTTTACTGTTTGAAATGTATTACTATTCAAAGTCTTTTCTTCCGATACCCATCTTGATGTATCGATACATGTTTATTGCTTTATTGTACAATTTATCCTGAAATACTAATAAAATCTTTAAAAAAAAAATGCATCCAATTCATATTTTTTGCGAACCCAGCCTAAGGGTCATCAATTTGCAAACTTCTAATGAGGCCTGAAAGCAGCAGGCAGTTTGATCTTGATAGCAGCGTTAAATCTGGTGGAAAGATAGTAAGGGGGGGGGGGGGAGTATCAAAAGGGGTGTCCTTCAACCCAATAACACTAGCAAAAAACTAGAGCATCTATTGCTTGTTAAAGCTGGAGCTTCATGGAGTGGGTGGGGATATATGATTTTTTTTGTCCAATCACCTGAAGGTAGCAGCATATAATACATGGTCTGTGAATCAATTCCTGTGTCTTGTACTTTATGATAAAAACAGAAAAATATTTTTATTTGGTCAGCCTCTTAATGCTCACTGGGGCTTGTTTTGGCTTTGGAGACTCAGGTGCTCCTGTATCAATGAGGGTGTCCAGAGTGGACAGCATTTATTAAGAAGCTTTCAATTGTGGCTCAAACTATAAGGGTTGGCAATAGCCATCATAGGCAAGCAACAACTTTAGTAATTTTATCTTACTCAAAATTTTCCATTTGGGGAGTTCCTCACCCAAAATTAAATATTTCTTGTAAGTGATGCCCAAAATCTGACTTGTATCTTAGTGCAATACTTCTGGGAAAATCAGTAGTAAGCCAATTACAAACAGAAAATGACATTTCTAGGTGGTGTTCTGTACACCAATTGTGCCAGGTAACACCAACAAAATGAAAGGTAATGCATTATATTACAGTATGACTTGTGTAGCCATTGTATATGCTATATTTTTTCATTTGCCATTTTCTTTCTCCATGTAAAAAGATTGAATTTTGTAAACATGTAAAAAACAAAAATTCACCAAACCAATATGTCTTCCACTGAAGTAAATTGAAAAGATGGTTACCTCTAGTTTAGTCTGTGTGTCCTTTTCATGGAAAGCATGCAGGAGGCCATCACGCGTCAGAACATAAAGAGAACCCCATTCAGCCAAAACATCAACCACCTCAGTCAGTGTGCAGCTGTATGCAATAAGCTTGTTTCCTAAATCATAAATTGTCAATGTCTGTCTGTCCGGTGCATGGGTATCTCCTGAGCGTGCAGCAAAGTCTGATCTGCAAGTGAAGCACAAGTGAGACAAGCCAAAAGCAAAATACACAATAGCAGCAAAAACATACTGAGAAAAGTACATGAATGTTGGGATTAAAATAAACTAATAAAAAAAAAATATCCTTAGGTTGGCAGGAAGTAGAAGAAATAATTTAAACTGCTGACCTCTCTCTGGTTACGATGATAAGATAGCCCCGATACCAATGCACAATTAATTTCTGTCCTTCAAAAGCAAAGCAGGGCCCTCTCTCATCTGGTTGGTATAAATATACACATTCATTACCAGCCACCACAAATTGCATGTCTTGAGATGGATCAGACAGAGCTGAGCAACGCAGCCCACAGCCATGAGAATCTAGTTCTGTGAATGGGTAATCCTTAGGTGTCAACTCATAAGCCTAAAGGGGAGAAAAAAAAAAATAATAATGAGAATGATTCTCTAAGAAATATAGTAGAACTAAACTCTCACAAAGTTTTATAGAGCACAGTGATCAAAACTATAGGTTTTCTCCTTTAATTTTTAGAACTTCATGTGGATGTGTGCACCCTCCAGCAGCTGAACATTATGGTTGTACTGACCACAGCAGAAGTGGGAGCCTGCCGAAAGTGGCGACAACTGACGACGCACTGCCATTTTTCACGATTCAGCATACCAGTGTGGCAGGGAGGTGTAGTCAATCACAATTGCAGCATTTTCAAGAAGCTGGCAAAATGTACAAGTCGCCACACAGGCAACATACAACCTAAAGCTGGCCATAGACATTAGACCATAAACAAACATGCACAGATAATCAGAGGGCAGAATAGGACTCATAAGTGAAGAAATACATCTTTATAATGGCTCCAATTTATGTAATGTATTTATGTAATGAAATTTAATAAGCAATTGCACTAAAATGTAATGTGAAGTTACAGTGCATATAATAAAAAACAACATTTTTTATTATATGTGCTGTAACTTCACATTACATGCAAGTGCAATTGCTTATTAAATTTCAGCAATTTTTTCAGTATTACACTATGTTGCCTCCTCTCTTTATCCCTTCCTGTTTGAACACTTACCTGAGGGCTACCCTTATGCCATATAAGCCAGTGCCTATTCACCACACGGCTGAATATATCTTTACTGAAGAGCCATCGGTGGATTCCTTGTTTTCAAAGAGATCCCTTTGGAGATTATATTGACCGTTTAGCCTGCTTGACTCATTAAATATTTATTTCTTTGAGTCCACGACTTCTGGTAAGCCTGCATCCTTATCGGTGGAGGGTTATTTCACTACACTCAAGAAGTTGCTTCACAACAGAATTTTTGTTCCATCACTTCATATGGGTTATCACTCAACTGTGACGCACTGTGGATACTTTATTACTTCTAGTTATACATGGACATGTAACCACATGATGTAACATTGGACACTAGTTCTAACTTTTTATCTGATTTCACTGGATATTATTCATGTGTTACCTATAGTATTACAGTTTTTGGCTATTTTCCATTTCACGTTCATTTGTGTACTAGTATTTCATTATACATTGTACTTCTAAGTGCTGCACTTCCACCCACACAATTCCTATTAATGCTTTTCTTCAATTAGCCGTGTCAGCAGCTCCACTTATTTTAGCAGCGCAGAGTCACCTATAATACCATAATACATTATGAGGGACTTGCCTACAAACGGAGCCCCCCCTTCAGGTTTAAATTATGGAAGAAGCCTGTAACTTGCAACGCTCCGCTTGTACTGGGACATGGTGGCCATCTTTGTGGTTAGAAGCACTGGTCGATTCTTCCGTTTTTTTATCTGCTTGATATATACTTCATAAAACGTGAGTGTATCAACTTCTTTATACAACTACCTTATTTTCCGGCGTATAAGATGATTTTTTGGATGCAAAGTCGGGGGTCGTCATACGCAGATGACAGTCTCGTCAGGCTGCGGCTATCCATGATTTAAAAACCCCGCCTCCTCCTCAGACTGTTCCGTGATAGGCGGAACACAAATTTTCCCAGCGGGGCCGCTGTTCAGTGTTCCGCCTATCACGGATGCCTTCTCATCCTCGGACGAGAGGACATCCATAAGTGGCGGAACACTGAACAGAGGCCCTGCTGGGAAAATTTGTGTTCCGCCTATCACGGAACAGTCTGAGAAGAAGGTGCGGCTTTTGAATCATGGATGCCCGCAGCCTGGAAGCCAGAATCTTTAAAAAAATAAGGTAGGGAGATCATCTGGCCGGCACAGTGGAGGCAAGTGATGGCACAGTGGAGGCAAGTGATGGCACAGTGGAGGCAAGTAATGTAATGGCACAGTGAGATTTAAAAAAAAGCCTGTTTCGGTCAGCGGTTGTTCTCGTCAGTGGTTGTTCTGTCTACCACTCAGCTTCCAGAAAGACTAGTAGGAAGGGGGTAGTCTTATATGGTGAGTATATCCCAAAACCAAAATTTTTCCTGGAAAAATAGGGGGTCGTCTCATACGCCGGCAAATACAGTACTTCTTGCGATGTCTGCACTATGAAGTGTTTTATTTTCATTGCTGGGTTCTCCGCTAATGAGACTGATTAAGCTCATGCTGCTGAGGATCCCATCTTGGGAGGTATCCAGGATCGCCGACTTATACTAAAGGAGCTGCTGCCTTTTCTACACCCTTTGCTGTTGAAAAGCCTCTATTGATATATTGTCTTATGAGTTTTTATCTTCCTTTTGGTAAGAAGCAGCGTGTTTGGGTGTTGGTGGTGGTGTCCGAACCAGTGATCTCCACAAGAATTTTTATATGGACTTTATTATTGTTCAATTACATTTAATGTTATGAGTGGTTCAGTTACCATATAAGCGCTGCACCATTGTCTACATAACTCTATTGTGCTTTTCCTGCATTTTGTGTCAGCTGCTTTTCATTCATCTAACTTATTTCATTGCTTCTTTGATCCCAGCGCAACAAAGTTGTCTTTTTTAAATCATAATGTACTAACATCACATCCCTGGTGGCTTCAATGTTAACCCAGTCTTCGACAAGCTAGTTTTGAGCTTAGCTGGGAAAATCCCCCGCTGGATAAATGGAGTGGCAGGCTAATGTGGAACCATGAGGATATGTTAAACCAAGTTCACACTGGTGCGATGTGGGAAACCCTGCAATTCAGTGCCGGTTCCCGCATCGCACACTAGTTCACATTGAGATCTGCGAACTGCTGAAATGTCAATGTAAAGTTAATGACACCCCCAGATTGGTTTGCAAATTGCAGTGCGAACTGTCAAATGGTGCAGAAATCGAATGTGAACACCCATGCAATCCGATTCCAGTGCGAAAAAAAAAAAAAAAAAAAATAGGATTTTTATAACAGCTTACCTGTAAAATCCTTTTCTTGGAGTACATCACGGGACACAGAGCTGCATATTAATGACTATGTGGGTTGTAGAGCCTACCTTCAGGTGTGGACACTGGCAATCAAGACAGGAAGTTCCCTCCCTATATAACCCCTCCCATACTGGGAGCTCCTCAGTTTTGTAGCAAAGTAATGAGTGTCTCAATACCCCAAACAAGAGGGGTGGGAGCTCTGTGTCCCGTGATGTACTCCAAGAAAAGGATTTTACAGGTAAGCTGGTATAAAAATCCTATTTTCTTTATCGTACATCACGGGACACAGAGCTGCATATTAATGACTATGTGGGATGTCCCATAGCAATGCCTACTGAGGGGAGGGAGATACACAACGCAGACCGCCCTCATACATGAGGAGCTATAATGCTGCTTTCAGCATACTGCGCCAAGAGGCTGCATCCTTTGCCATCCTTTGTTTACCTGATAGGAATTAGTGAACGTAAGCACAGACGACCAAGTTGCGGCCTTGCCAATCTGAGTCATAAAGGCTTGGTAATGCAACACGCATAAAGCGCTTGCTACCCTGGTAGGGAGTACCCCAACAAGAAGCCAGGGGAATCCCCACTCTTTGAACCACAAGCCTGAATAAAAACCTGATGAACCAACATTGAACACAGTTGAATTAGACGCTGCCTTGCCCTATCCTGGGGCCTCCTGGTAGCGCAAACATCAGTCTTCCGTATCCGAGCAGCCGCTTCAGATAGGCCTTGCCATTCTTACTCTAACAAGAGAGAGTAACCCTCTTAATAGCTGATCTAAATACTGCCTGCCCACACTAGGGTCTTCTGGCAGTACAATAAACACGTCAGCCTTCTATAACTGACAACTTCAGATAGATATTTAACTGCTGTCATCTCAATTGAGAGAAAGGCAATAACTCCTCCTTCCGTGAAACAAGGTTTTGAAAAAGGGGAAGGTACGAATCTCCTGATTCAAATGAACACTAGATCCTTCTAGTGAACCAGGCTGGGTGAGGATTAACATCAACATCACCCTACCTGTAAAACAAATTAAGTATGGCTTTATGCCAAGAAAGTTGCCAATACTGAAACTCACTTGGAGACTACCACAACTAAGAACACCAATTCCCCTGTTAAAGGATGAAGGAAAATATGGTGCATTGGCCCAAGGTACTGATCCTGTAAGCTGACAATACTAGACACAATCCTCCTAGCACAAGGGCGTCCAACTGGCGGACTTATACACATTACCCCTTGAAGAATGGCTCGGATCAAGGAGCGTGAAGCAAGCGCCCCTGGAAACAAGGTCGAGATCGGATCCTTGACTGAACTTAAGGCTAGCTCCGTCGCCCTTCCAAATGTAGGAAGGCAATCATTTTTCCTATGGCATACTTCCAAGGATGCCACCATCTGGTTTCACACCAGGAACATGGGCTTTCCAGATCCTAAGCCATCAGATCCCGGAAGCCAGCTCTTCTGTATGAATCAAGGGAATTACCACTGATTCCGAAAATCCTAATCCTCAAGAATGTGTGCTATAATAACCAGACCATAAATCCACCTGTTTGCAAGGCAGGATGCAATACCCTCTGTGAAGTAGGGCAGGACAAGATGTAAGGGACCCTGGGTCCTCTACTACCATCCCTACTGCTTCTGCACAGTGAGGTCGTCTGGGTTATGCCGGAGAAATCAGGCCGGCTTCCGTTTGCCTCTGACGCTGCATAGAAACCAAAAAGTCGCGACACGGGGGGGGGGGGGGACTGGGAAAGAGACACAAACCAGTGACAACTGGCCCCCCGGATAACTAACACCTCTGTCCCGCATGCGGATGAATCCCTTGTCCTCGACACCCAAGCTGTTCACTTTCTTGTCGAACCTGGACACCAATACCTAAAAGTACAGGATACCCTTTCTGTGGCTTTGGCCAGAAAAAGGGTCGGGGCGTAGAGGTCATTCTCCTGGAGACAATTGTTGACGGCTCCAGCAAACGCCTGCCAATTCCATAAAATGACAATTGTCAATAGGCATGGCACAAGCTCCTCCATGGTAGAAGTAGTAAATCCCTAGTGTGGCATTGTCTGATTGAACTCTGACAGCACAATCCTGCCACCTAAACGTACAGGCCTTAAGACAGATGCCCCATCGGTAGCTCTAGCTGACGGATAAGGCTCACTTGGAGCTTGACTACTCTCCCTGGGCCGTGGTCTTTTTCCAGGCTTGGCAATCCCTTCTTAGTTAAGAACCACCAACAGAAATTCCAGCATATCACTGGGACCCGACCCATTGGATAATGCTAGGTTAGGATCCACTCCTAAGCCCACAGATAATGTTTATATCAGCCCTGAATAAAAGTTAGCATAGGGAACTGTGTTGACTGAAGCCAGCATCTTCCCTAGCACCCCAAGGAAAAAGGCAAAAGGTAAGGAACCGTTCCTTGCTGTGACCCCATAGACCTGCTTCTGTTTGAACGGGAACACCGGCCTCGTCCCGGGGGGAAGGAGGGAAGAGGAGAGGGCCGCGGTCGTCCGCCTCCCTGGGGCGGCCGCGGGGGGCCGGGGAATGACGGGCGGGACCGTGGCCACAGAACTCCTTTTTGGGCTGTGCCAAACCTTCCAAGCATCTTGTTAAATGAAAGAAACAATGTACCCTTAGACTGGGGCCCCCACCCAGTAGTTCCAGATACTTGACCTTGCTGGACACCCTTAGGTGCAGCAATGCTACTGAATCATCAGCAGGAGTTAGTCTTGGTATGCTATTAGCGCTATACCCTGGGCCTTTAGACCTGCTAGAGGCGGGCCCTAGCACCCTGTCAACCCTGGAACAGTGGCTAAGCCAAGGGCAAGACCACGAACTGGAGATAGAGCTGTTCCCCTGCGACACACAGTTCCAGTAAATAAACACATATATAATTGGCTTCTCATGTGTGTATATGGCAAGTGCTTAAAGCCATATGCCTCTATGGAACAAGCATCTAGCAAGCCAGCACACACTAGGAAAGTGTTATGCAACATTGTGCCGCATGTACCCATGCAGATACGTATTCCTATGCAAGCCCATGGCATCCTGTATAATTAAGGAGACTTAAATTATCATGGCTCATTTAAGCAAACATGCAAAATCTAGGCCAAGCAACCTTTAAAGGGAACATGCATACTTATGCGATCCAGCATCTTTCATGCGATCAACATTTTATGCATCTTAAGCACTACTGTGCAGACAAGTACCCCTGTGGAACCAAGGACTCTCGTGTGAACAGGCACCCCTGTGTGATCCAGCATTTTTATGCAAACAAGCATCTTAATGCGACTTCAGGCATTTAAGCCTCTCTATGTGATCAAGTATCCGTGGGTACTTAAGGACTCGGTCGATCAAACAACCATGTGTAATCCAGCATTTTAATGCCCTCAAGCAACTTCATGCGACCCTTAGGCAATACTGAGGAAACAAGCCTCTCTGTGTGCCCAAATATCCCTGGGTAATCCAGGACTCTGGGATCCAGCTTTTTTATGCATTCAAGCATCCTTATGCGACTTTTCGCATTTCTGGGGGAACAAGCCTCTCTGTGTGACCAAATATCCTTAGGTAACCAAGGACTCGGGTGATCAGGCAACCACGAGTGACCCAGCATCTTTGTGCATCTGAGCGTCTTTATGCAACTTTAGGCATTTTCATGGAAACAAGCCTTTCTGTGTGCCCCCATATCCTTGGGTAAATCAGGATTCTGGTTATCAGGAAACCCTGTGTGATCCAACATCTTTATGCATTCCAGCCACTTTAAGCGATCTTATGCATTCCTGTGGAAACATAAAAACATGTTTTGTTACTTGTTTTTACCCAACATGCATTTATATGTGATTTTAGGCACCTTAATGAAACCAAGCATCCATATGTGGCCTTGTAAAACATGTAAAACCATACAGACAGAACCTGTAACTTTATGCGATTAACCATAAAACATGTTCTGTTACTTGTTTTTACCCCACATTTTCAACATACCAAACTCACATATCTTATGCTAACATACGGATTGGTAAACAGGAAGTTATCCTCTGCAGATGTGTGTTGCAATGTTAGCCAACACCAAGAGAGAACCCTATGGGGGACTTGAAGTTATATACAGCCAGAACCTTCTGTTAGCTGCAGCTGTAGGCCTGTCCTAGGTCTTTTAATCCCTTTACTTAAGAAATTGGAGCAGAGAAAGGGGCACACCCTATTTTTTCTGCTTACTGTGAGGCTGCTGAGGGTATAGCAGTTAACCTCTTGTAGACCCATAAATGCAATGCACAAAAAACATATGCAGTGTGGCTGCATCTTTTCCCAAGGCTGGTGGCCAACACCTCCTCTGTAACCTAGACAGGGGGTGCTTTGGCTAGGCCGGCAATGGAACCGTTCCTTGCCCGAATGCTCACCGGAGGCCCAACTCTGGTGCCTCAGGGGGATAGGGTGTCAGAGGTTTGTCCTTGATCCTCGGATCCCAATGGGGAGCCCTTTTGCTTCTTTGCATTTTGGCGGCTTTGCTGTCGCAGACCATTTAGGAGCCATGTCCTGTCTGGAGGACTGCTTATCAGGACACCCACCAGTCAGACAAGAAAAGGATCACTCTAAGGATAAACCCTGAGTCCTCCCTGTCTGAACAGTTACCAAACACTGTTGCTGGGCTACCGGGCCAATCCAACACACCCTACTGAGGAACCGAGTGTTCAGGGTTAAGGGGAGTCTTCGCTGAAGGAGACTGCTCTCTCTGCTGAGTCCAAACCACCAAAGGTTCTCAGAGCCACAGGAAAAAACTTCCGCTCTGTGTCCCGCCTGCAGACTGACACAACTGAGTTTTTTTTTTTTTTTTTTTTTTAAAACTCACTGCTGTCTGAACCTGGGTGGGCGTCACACCCGTCCCCCCCAAAGCACGCACGCGCGTGCCCACCGCTACCGACGCGCGCACATAGACGCGCGCGCACCCGGACGCGCACGCACCCGGACGCACGCGCGCTCACAGACGCGCGCACAGGCGCGCGCGCGCACGCCGAACGGAGGACAGCGAGGAGGAAGGGGGCGACTGCCCAGGCAAGAAAAACAATCCGGGACTCCGCAATCTAACCCAGGCTGAAGAAGAGAACCGACAGGTAACAGTTTACACTTAATCAACCATTCAAGTAGAAATGTAGGATTGCCCAGGGGATAACCATATGGGGAATAGAAGCCATCCTGTCTAGTATAGACATAGTGGTCAACATTGCCTCTGCAATCAGCATAACAGGCCACCCATAGACCCCGAATAAACTGGAGGACCTACTGTCGGACCAAGTCCCGTAGGCCCCCCACTTACCTCTCCACGCTGCAGGGTATTGCCTAAGCAAGAGGCCCAATCTTCACCCCTCACCGTGGGTATTGCCAAAGACCTTCAGGGACCGGGGACCATCAGTAGGAACACTACTCCCCTGGACCTATAGAGCACCCTGGCATCAGAAGCACTTAGCCATGGAATAGACCAGAGCTCTGGAGCCCAGAGTCCAGCCCTCAATGAGAGAGGCGTTATAGGCTAAACCTCGTTCTTCCACCGAGGCCCGGGTACCGTCCACTTTGGCTCTGAAGCACTTTGAACGGATCCGGAATTTCAAGCCTGCTTTAGTCCGGACAGGACCACCTAAGCAAGAGCTTTGCAAACGTGACCAACACCTAAGACACTGGCGAAAAAACTGAGGAGCTCCCAGTATGGGAGGGGTTATATAGGGAGGGAACTTCCTGTCTTGATTGCCAGTGTCCACACCTGAAGGTAGGCTCTATAACCCACATAGTCATTAATATGCAGCTCTGTGTCCCCTGATGTACGATAAAGAAAAAAGGGGTCCTGCATGGCACCCGCGATCTACTGATCATGGGTGCAATGCTTTTCATGCTCCTATGGAGAAAAATAAATAAATTGTAAATGCACATTTTTTTACCTGTAAAAATGGGTATTTTATAATGAACTTATTCTTTAATAAACAACATTTAAATTAAATCAACTGTAAACAAGTAATGGCATAAAAATCACTATTCTTTGAAAACACAACCAGATGACCTAACATGACCAAAATTATTCTCATGCAAGTCAGACACTGGAGAGAAGCATTAATATTTCATATACAGGGAATAAAAAAAAAATCCCTTACCTTCACATTTTCTGTTGTTACAACAAATAGATGGGTCGTCTTGCCAGCTTGCCTGAAAGCCATGCCTGTAACAGGATAGCTTCCTTCTTGCAAAATTTGGATCTTACTGTGTCGGTCACGTGTTATGTCACCCTTGGTTAACACCACGCTCCCATCTGCAAAGCCTGAAGCAAGAAAAGAGGACGTGAACAAAAAGAAAAAAAGCATTAAGAGCCCTATGCAGCACAAAAAAAAAAAAAAACTGACGAGACAAACGAAGGGGGATCTGTCTCAAACAAGGAAGGTAAAACAGGATTTTTCCATACACTAAAATTAGTGTCTTAAGCATTAAAAGAAGAAGTAACTCCGCCCCCAGAAAAAAAAAACCTACAAGAGAAAGGCATAATGAGCTAGCATGCGCACGGGACCGACATAATCCCATTAATAAAGCCAGGACGCTCAGTGCGCCTGCACTGTTGTCTACGGCCAGGGCCGTCTTTAATATGGTTTGGGCCCTGGGCAAACATTTTTTTTGGGCCCCCCTCCAGCTTATTTTGGGCCTGGCTGGTTCACATGTATGTGTTTTGGCGGCCCTCATTTGTGCAGGCACAGCAGCCCATTGATTTGAATGGGCTGCCATGCTTTTGTTTCCTGCAGAAAAAAGGTTCATTCAGCATTTTAAAAATCAGCTACCTTGAAATCCATTCTACTTTTGCACCATGCTACTTACCTGCAGTTCTTGCACACACAAACGCACTGTGTTTTTAAAAGCGTGACCTAAACGTCTAAAAATGCAGCAAGTTTGACAGTGCAGGAACTGCAGATAAGTCACAGCAGACAGCAGAATGGACAGACAGTGCTGTATTTCAGTGCTTAATGGGCATAGGTGTGCCGTGAGGCATGCGCTTTTCATTGCAGGAAATGCAGGCCGCCAAAACACATACATGTGAACCAGTCAGGCCCAAAATAAGCCCATCAAGCAGTTAAATACAGACATTAATGCCATGTGCTCTGAGGCCTCACTCAGCCTGAACTGCAGGGCTGCTCTGTGACTTAAAGAGTTCCTCTATTTTACACATGGCATGGCATGGGGTCCCATGGTGCTAAAGCAGAATGGACAGACGGTGCTGTGACCCCATGCCATGCCATGTGTAAAATACAGGAACTTTTTAAAACACTGACCAGACCTGCAGTGAATCATCAAATATTATAAAGACTTTGGGCACACTCTACAGAAAACTTGTATTTACAATATAGCAAACAGTGACATACCTTGAGGAGCAGGACATGAAGAAGTCAGCCTCGGGAAGAGCAAACTGGGGATGTTATAAAATCACATTCTAATTCACTTTTATATACAAGCAGCACCCAGTGGCAGGAAGGGAGAAGTGCACGTCTAAAGGGAAGCCAGGGGTGCTGTACATTTTAAAACACTGGGAAGGGAAGCAGTACTGTCACCTGGCTGCGTGCCGCTGATGATTTTCAGCCTGATTTGTGGGCAGCACAGGGGCTTAACGGGCGGCAGGGCCACCATCAGGAATCATGGGGCCCCTTACACAGCTTCAGGCATGGGCCCCCTGGAGCAGAGAACGGGGGGTGCTGCCCCCTTAAATTGAGAAGCGGGGGGGGGGGGCTGCCGCGAATTTAGAAGTGGGAGGCCCTTTACAAAAAAAAGATTTAATAAAGAAAAATATATATAAAAAAAAGGGGTGTAGCCATTCGGGGCCCTGGGGACCTCTGGGCCCTTTAATAAAAAAGAAAAAAAGAAATAAAAAATATATATTTTTTATTTTTAAAAGGGGGTTGCCATCTGGGGACCTCTGGGCCCTTTAATATTTTTTTTTTTATAAAAATAAATTACAAAAAAGGGGGGTTGCCCCTTTACAACCACTTTAACCACTTAACAACCGAGGACGTCCATGGATGGGGTGATTACATTCCTTGTAATAGGAGAAGGACTAAAATAAAAATAAAAAATTAACGCCCCTGTCCCCGGTAGCTTGTGCTCAGAAGCGAACACGCATGCAAGTCCCACCCACATATGTAAACGCTGTTCAAACCCCCACATGTGAAGTATTGTCGCGTGCGTTAGAGCGTGTGCAACAATTCTAGCACTGGACCTCTTCTAACTTCAAAATTGTAACCTGTAAAAAAAAATAAAGCTATGGAGATTTTTAAGTACCAAAGTTTGGCGCCATTCCATGAGTGTGCGCAATTTTAAAGTGCGACATGTTAGGTATCTATTTACTCGGCGTAACATCTCTCACATTATACAAAAAAAAATAATTGGGCTAACTTTACTGTTTTGTTATTTTTTTAATTCATGAAACCGTTCCCCCCCCCCCCCCCCAAAAAAGGCGTTTGAAAAATTATCGCGCAAATACCGTGCAAGAAAAAAAAAGTTGCAATGACCGCCATTTTATTTCCTAGGGCAGTGATGGTGAACCTTGGCACCCCAGATGTTTTGGAACTACATTTCCCATGGTGCTCATGCACTCTGCAGTGTAGTTGAGCATCATGGGAAATGTAGTTCCAAAACATCAGGGGTGCCAAGGTTCTGCTAAAAAATATATATATAATGTTTGGGGGTTCCGATTAATTCTCTAGCAAAAAAAAATAGATTTTTACATGAAGGAGAGAAGTGCCAAAATAGGCCCGGTGGTTAAGAGGCACAGGACCAGCGACAATTGGGTTGCCGCATTCAGGAGGATTTGAACATTGGCAACCAAAAAGTAATTTGCCAGCCAGGGACACACTTTTAAACTCCCATGATGCTTCAGATTTGTAGAAATGCAGTATAAAAGAGTAGACACAAAAACACCAAGAAGCGGGACCTGTCTCCCTTAGAATGCATCATTACTAGTACCTTCAGGGAAATCTCTGCAATATTTTAATCTCTGGGAATTTTCTTTGACATTACACACATTTTTTGGTAAAGAGCTTGCAAGATCTTGGAAGACTTTTTTTTCCCCTCAACAGATGAATGTAATGTTGTACAAACCCAATTCCCCAAAAATTGGGATGCTTTTTAAAGTGTACATAAAAATGTACTTCATACACCCATACTTTATTCACAATAGAAATATGAAATGTTTAAAACTGAGAAAAATGCACCATTCTAAGAAAAAGATTTAAGGTTATTTAAAAAATTGACACTTGGACTACTTTAACTGGCGGCCGCGGCAAAATGCAAAAAACCCGCCATTTTACCACGATTTTGAGTCCCACGCTCAAAACTTTCTTATCCTGAACGCGATTCTTAAGCGGTCAGAAGAGGGTGGTTGAACCTCCCCTAACCGCAGAAGCTCCTAAAAGATGCATCCTAAAAGCCTATGTGTACATGGATACATGGGCTTTTAGGCCCCTTTCACACTGGGGCGGGGTGGCATCGGCAGTAAAGCGGCGATATTTTTAGCAGCATTTACCGTCAATTTTGCTGCGCTATTTGGTCACTAGTGGGGCACTTTTACCCCCCGCTAGTGGCCAAGAAAGGGTTAAAACCACCTCTGCAGAGGCCCTTTGCCAGCGGTATAGCCACGGTTCCCATTGATTTCAATGGGCCGGAGCGGTATACACACCGCTCCAAAGATGCTCCTAGCAGGACTTTTTTTTGCATTCCTGCTAGTGCACCGCTCCAGTGAAAAAGCCCTCGGCAGCAGCTGTTTCAGGTCGCTTTGCAGGCGCTATTTTTAGCGTTATAGCGCCTGCAAAGTGATCCAGTTTCAAAAGGGGTTTTATGGAGTCGAGTTTAGGGGCTTTGGCAAAAAATAAATAAAGAAAAAACACTCCTAAAAAAACTTAAGTTTACTAGTGTACATGAAGCCTTAGCTTCATGAGGCTGGTTCACATACCTGAGGTGCATTCGCCACTCCCCATTGCCCAAAAAATGTGTGCGTTTTCTAGGCAGTGTGGTCAGGTTCAGGTGCGAATTCAGGCCCATTATCTTCTATATTAATTCTCTCCCCCGCCTCACTACATCTCCCCCTCTCCCTGCTCAGTCGATCCGCAGTTACAATGGAGAGGAACCGCTGAACAGCTGCTTTCTCTCTTCGCAGGGAAAACAGAGCTGGAATTTGCAGCGGACTGGTGTGAACCCAGCCTTAAGGAGAAGAGGCCCTGGACCTCAAGACAACCGCGGGCCAGATCCACAGACATGAGCGGATCTTTGTGCAGGCGTAGCGTATCTTCTTTACGCTACGCCGCGCCAAACTTAGAGCGGCAAGTGCTGTATTCACAAATGGGCCGGCGTAAGCCTGCGTATTTCGAAGTAGGCAGGTCGTGGACATGTCGTATTATAATGAGGCTTGACCCCATGTAGATGCATGTCCGTACAAATGGCGCATGCGCCGTCCATGGACGTAACCCAGTGCGCATGCTCAGACTCATGTCCGATCAAATTCCTAAGATATGTCGAAAAATGCCTCCGCTGTGAACGTAACTTACGCACAGCCCTATTCGCGTACGACTTACGCAAACTACGTAAAATACAGCGCTGTTGCGACGTCCATATGTTAACATGACTTACCCCTGCTTTGAGGGCTAAAGTTAAGCCAGACGTATGCCTTACGTATACTGCGCATATTGATACGCTGGGGGCAACTATGTTCGTGGGTTGCGTATCTAGGTCATTTGCATATTCAATGTGGAAAATCGACGGAAACGCCCCTAGCGGCCAGTGTATAATTGCACACAATTATACGCCGGCGTAGGCAAGTTACGCCGGCGGAGGAAGCCTATTTTTTAGACATATCTGCCATTGAGAATCGGTGTAAAGATACGCCAGCGCAGATTTGAAAGTTTTGTAAAAGTTTTGAATCTATATTAGGTACAAAACAATCCCAAAGTCCATAATGAGTGAAAAAAACATAGGATGGAAAAAAAATGTGTTTTGTAGGGTCCCAAATATAAAATATCAATTGTGCAACATTTGTATTGAGAAGATGCAGTAGTAAGAAAATCCAGATAGTCTGTCCACCAGTTGAAACACACCAGTGATAAAGTGTTGCAGTCTTCTTACCAGACATGTGTGACTGCATCAGCAGTCAACAGCCCTGGATTTATTTACAGTCTCCCAGCAAGACTATGAAAGATCCACCTCTGAAGTCCTGGATAGGCTCACACATATGTCGCAGAAGGGAGAGAAGAATAGAGAATCTCCATAGTGTAACTTGCTTAAAGCTGGTATTTATTTAAAAGTAATGCACTTACATAAAAAACGGCATCATGAGCATTGAAAATGACAACCGCCTGTAAAAACGATCGATCACAGCGTCTCCTCGTGTTCTCCCGATGTCTCTGTTCGCTGTGTTGGTGACGTGAAGGGCGTTTTTTCAAACTATGAAAGTTTTTTTTTCCAAGCAAAGCACTATCCCAGTGCTGGTGGAATCGGCACATAGACAAATGAGTGATGATCGCGGGTGACGTCACTGCGCTTGTCATGTGCGCCGTACGGAATACCCTGCAATTTTCAGGCTTTTTTTCCTTAACGACATTACTATCACAATTTCTAGGACTACCATTACAGTCCTAACAGCATGTATATTGTTTTTGTGCCGCAGGGTGCACGCGACCCGCGGCTGGACACTTAACCTCCCTGGCGGTATGATTCTGTCTGGAATTACGTATCAAAAGCGGTACAATTATTTTGCATGGAAATTCTGCGTTTTATACTGTAGGCCTGCAATTTTTAGGAATAACTCACTTAAATTTGTCCAAACCAGAGTCTAGTAGACATCCCGGGTATGAAAAAGTTTGAAACACAAAATCATAAAATTATAATATAATAAATAACTATAAATAATTATAACAAATAATAATGTAATTATAATAAAAATTATTCACTAATGTAATCAAATCAAAAATCACTGAAATTTGCTCAGTTGCAGAATTGTCGCTGTCATTACTTTTATTTTTTTATGACGAATTTCCCCACAAATCGCTATCGCTCAATTCTGCAAGTGATTATAATTTATTATCGCCGTTTTCTAGCTGCTCTAAAATCACTTTTGACATAAAGGGACACTTTTGGTTGCTATGGACAATCTACAGTTTGCAGGCAGAAAGAACAGTTTTTATTATACAAAAGTACATGCAGGGCACTGGGCAGACCACTAGGGACAGGGGGGGGGGGGTGTGTACTTTTTACATACAGTACTGTAATCTATAAGATTACAGTATTCTGTATGTAATGTGTTTGTTTACTTTTTTGAATTTGCCGCCGGTCTCCGCCCCCGTGCGCCGTTACGTCGCAGGGAACGGAGATCGGCGGCGCGCGGGCACTGTGTGAGTCGAATGGAGGACGCCACTCGCTCACACAGCGGGGATGCATCGCTGGATCCAGGGACAAGGTAAGTACAGTATACCCAGCCTGGATACAAGGTAAGCCAGCGCGCTGCAGGCTCTGCATATTCACCCCGAGCGCGACTCGGGGATATCGATTTTTACATAAAAAATCCACCCCGAGGCGCACTCGGGGATACCAGCAGGGGGGTTAAAGGGCAACATACCTGTACCCAGCTGTGCCATTCTGCCGACGCATATCGGCGTTAGGTGGTCCTTAAGTGGTTAAGTATAAAAATCGTTCCTTACAAATCAAGTCAAAGTTGCCAAATGAGACCCGTAGCTCAGACAGGTAGGACCATTTGAGCGACGCACATTGTAAAAAGGTCTTCATTAACTACTTCAGCCCTGGAAGATTTTTACCCCCTGCAATACGGCACTGCGTCGCTTTAACTGACAATTATGCGGTTTATGCAACGCTGTACCCACACAAAATGTATGCATTCCCCCCCCCCATAAATAGAGCTTTCTTTTGGTGACATTTGATCACCTCTGCGGTTTCTATTTTTTGCGCTATAAACAAACAAAGAGCAGACACTTTTGAAAATGGTTGGATTTCTAAAAGATCTGTTGAATGTGCATGCAATAGTGGCATTATTGTATTGATAGACATGCACCAGACACTTTATTAGGTACACCTGTTCAATTGCTTGGCAACACAAGTTGCGAATCAGTCAATCACATAACACCAACTTATTGCATTTGGGCATCTAGACATTGTGACGACGACTTGCTGAAGTTCAAACCAAGCATCAGAATGGGGAGGAAAGGGGATTTAAAGTGGATGTAAACTCTCACATATGCCCAGTGAAGTAAACGGCCTCAGATGATACACAGAGATGAAACAAAATCACCCTACATAAGTTTTACATGTATATCTGCCTTAACCCAGTCTTTGGACCGCACACAGTCCAGACCACAGGACATATATATATATTTTAAAAAAATTAAAAAAAAATCAGGCAATTGGAATGCCCTTTTATTAATAATTTTAACAATAAATTTACTTGCTCGGATTTACACTATGAGTGCCGGTTTGCATGTGGATACCCCATTATCTATCAGGCCACGGAGGAGGCTGCCGTATCAGAGCACAAATGTCACTGGCTGCCAATGGAAGTGTTTCTGGCAATATTATCTGCTCAAATTCAGCCAAATGCTTCAGAACTCATTGGACGGCGCTTCACAGTGCAGATGGACAATGACCTGAAGCAAACTGCGAAAGCAACCAAAGTTTAAGGGAAAGAAGTTTAATGTTTTGCAATGGCCAAGTCAATCACCTGACCTGAATCCAATTGAGCATGCATTTCACTTGCTGAAGACAAAACTGGAGGAAAATGCCCCAAGAACAAGCAGGAACTGAAGACAGTTACAGTAGAGGCCTGGCAGAGCATCACCAGGGATGGAACCCAGCGTCTGGTGATGTCTATGCATTCTAGACTTTAGGCTGTGATTGACTGCAAAGGATTTGCAACCAAGTATTAAAAAGAGAAAGTTTGATTTATGATTGTTAATCTGTCCCTTAAAAAGTGGGAGGCACATATACAAACTGTTGTAATTCCGTTCACTTGATTTGGATGTAAATACCCTCAAATTAAAGCTGAAAGTCTGCAGTTAACGCACATCTTGTTAGTTTCATTTCAAATCCATTGTGGTGGTGTATAGAGCCAAAAAGATTGGAATTGTGTCGATGTCCCAATATTTATGGACCCGACTTATGTATATAGTTGTTATAGTGCATCATCAGGTGCAGTACACATTTGCCTTTAGAAGGTTTTTATTTTTTACTACTGAACACTCATGTTTATTTTTTTGAGTTTACCGGTACTTGGAGTTTTATTAATTAGTTTTGGCATACACATGTACTCCACTGTCATTTGCATTCACTAGCTGGATTGGGATTTAGGATCTGATTATATTAGCTGGAAGGCAGCACCACTATATATATTTTTTTTCTCAGGTTTAGGGCGATACGTATTCTTCTACATATTTTTGGTCAAAAATAAATAAATTGCAATAAGCGACTGGTTTGCGCAAAAGTTATAGCGCCTACAAAATAGGGGACAGATTATTTTGTATTTTTTTTTTTTACTAGAAATGGCGGCGATCTGCGATTTTTATTGGGACTGCGACGCTATGGCGGACACATCGGACACTTTTGACACATTTTTGGCGCCATTCACATTTATACTGCGATCAGTGCTATAAATATGCACTAATTACTGTTTAAATGTGACTGGCATTGAAGGGGTTAACACTAGGGGGTGAGGAAGGGGTTAAATGTATTCCCTACATAGTGTTCTAACTGTAGGTGGAGGGGGGTGACTGGGAGAGGTGACCGATCTGTGTCCCTATGTACAAGGGACACAGATCGGTCTCCTCTCCAGAGACAGGACGCGGTCTCTGTGTAAGCCGGCAATGAGAGATGATCTCATATGTTTACATACGAGATCATCTCTCATTGGCCGCACAGATCACATCGCAAACGGCCACTCTGATTGACCGTTCGGGGGGGATCTGTGATTGGCTGTGTCCAAGGGACACGGCCAACACAGAGTTTCCCCGCTGCGCGCTCTGGAGCGTGCGCGGAGAACGCCCAAAGCGGAGGCTGTTAATTGACGGCCTGTTGGATATTCAGATCCGCGCTGAAGCCGTCATTCAGCTATAGCGCGGATCTCAAGAGGTTAATGATTCTTACTCTGAATGGTCTAAGGTTATCAGTGGTGTACCCCAAGGTTCAGTGCTGGGACCCTTAATTTTTAAGATCTTTATAAATGATATTGGGACTGGGATCAAAAGTAAAATTTCTGTCTTTGCAGGTGACACCAAGCTATGCAGTGGAATAACGTCCCTACAGGATGACAAGCCGACCTCAATGCTCTGTCTAATTGGGCGACTATGTGGCAGATGAGGTTTCATTTTGATGAACGTAAAGTTATGCACTTGGGGACCAAGAATATGCACGCATCATACATACTAGGGGGAGTACAACTGGAGGAATCCGTAGCGGAGAATGATCTAGGGGTTTTGGTCGATCATAAACTCAATAATAGCATGCATAGCCAAGCTGCAGTTTCCAAAGCAAGCAAAGTCCTTTCTTGTATTGAGAAAAGAGAGAAAAAAAAACACTGTTTAAATCATTAGTAAGACCTCATCTAGAATATGCAGCTCAGTTTTGGGCACCAGTTCTCAAAAAGGATATCGGAGAACTGGAGAAAGTGCAGAGAAGGGCAACCAAACTGATAAGAGGCATGGAGGAGCTCAGCAATGAGGAAAGATTAGAAGAACTAAATGTATTCACTCTTAAGAGGAGATTAAGGGGGGGATATGATCCACATGTACAAATATATAAGGGGTCCATATAGTGAACTTGGTGTTGAGTTATTCACTTTACGGTCAACACAAAGACAAGCAGGCACTCTTAACGTCTAGAGGAAAAAATATTTAATCTCCAAAATGTTTCTTCACAGTAAGAGCTGTGAAAATGTGGAACAGACTCCCTCCAGAGGTGGTTCTGGCCAGCTCAGTAGATTGCTTTAAGAAAGGCCTGGATTCTTTTCTAAATGTACAGAATATAACTGGGTACTAACATTTATAGGTAAAGTTGATCCAGGGAATATCCGATTGCCTCTTGGGGGATCAGGAAGGAATTTTGTCCCCTGCTGTAGAAAATTGGATCATGCTCTGCTGTCTTTTTTGCCTTCCTCTGGATCAACTGTGGGTATAGAATTGGGTATATGGGATTGTAAGATATTTATTTAATTTTTTTCATGGTTGAACTGAATGGACTTCTGTCTTTTTTTTTCAACCTGACCAACTATGTAATAGGGGGTACCACAAAGCTACCTGAGCCTACTACTAACTGCCCTAACACTGATTAGTGTCACAAGCGACACCAGTACAGTGATCAGTGAAAAATCTGAAAACTGCACTTGGTGACACAGTGACAGGGAGTGAAGGGGTTAACTGGGGGGTTAAATGTGTGCCCATGTGTACTGTGTCAGTGTAGTGTTGGTGCAACTTTTAAACGTCCTCTCTCCGAAACTGAAAAGTATTTCACGAGGGAAGATGACATCACTTTGTCTGTGTTTACATTTACAGGCAGAGGAAGTATTTTCATTCTTCAGAACCGATCAGCATTTCCAGGCCAGAATTAATTGGGCTGGACCTGAAGACTGATCAGTTCTGTAACAAATCCGATCGCCGCAGGGCACGGCACCACTCTGCTGCCATATATTGGCATGAGCCGGCTGGCTACTGGTTAAAAATCTATTTTTTACCTAGAAAATTTGAACCCCCAAACAAAGACCCTAGAGAATAAAATGAAGATCATTGCAATATGTTATGTCACACCGTATTTGCACAGCAGTCTTACAAACCCAATTAAAAAAAAAAAAAAAAAAAAAAAACAGTAAAGTTAGCCCAAATTTTTTAGTCTAATGTGAAGGATGATGTTACGCTAAGTAAAAAAGGGATTTTTAAATACAGCTTACCTGTAAAATCCTTTTCTTGGAGTACATCACGGGACACAGAGCGGCATATTCATTACTATGTGGGTTATATGGAGTACCTTCAGGTGTGGACACTGGCAATCTTCAAACAGGAAGTCCCCTCCCTATATAACCCCCTCCCCTAGAGGGAGTCCCTCAGTTTTGTAGCAAGCAGTATGCCTCCCAAAATGGTCACCCAAAAGAGGGGTGGGAGCTCTGTGTCCCGTGATGTACTCCAAGAAAAGGATTTTACAGGTAAGCTGTATTTAAAAATCCCTTTTTCTTTCTCGTACATCACGGGACACAGAGCGGCATATTCATTACTATGTGGGATGTCCGAAAGCAATGCTTTAATGAGGGGAGGGAGACATCTTCCAAAGAAGGATTCAATTTAGAGATAAACTCAAATCATAATAATAATTCCAACTTAGTCAAGAAAAAACTTTTTTTTTTTTTTTTTTTATAACCAAGGGTGTTTCTGATCCCGAGGATTTCAAACTGCAGCCTGTAGTACTGCCTGTCCAAAGGCAGAATCCGCATTCCTTCTCACGTCTAGTTGATAAAACCTTGTAAACGTGTGGACTGATGACCACGTTGCCGCCTTGCATATCTGAGCCATAGAGATCTGATGGTGTGCTGCCCAAGAGGCGCCCATGGCCCTGGTAGAATGGGCCTTTACCGACAACGGAGGAGGCAACCTCTTCAACCCGTAGGCTTGAATGATTAATTGTCTAATCCATCTTGAGATGGTGGATTTTGCAGCTGCCTGCCCCTTCTTGGGGCCATCTGGTAGAACGAATAACACATCTGTTTTCCGGATCTTTTCTGTAGCTTTAAGATAGGCCTTCATGGCCCGGACAATATCCAAGGTATGCAGCAACCCCTCCTTTCTAGACGTAGGTTTTGGAAAGAAGGATGGAAGTACCAAATCCTGGTTTAAGTGAAATTTGGATATAACCTTTGGTAGAAAGGAAGGATGGGGCCGGAGAACTGCCCTGTCCTTATGCAGAACAAGATATGGTTCCTTACATGATAAGGCTGCTAATTCTGACACTCTCCTGGCCGAAACTATGGCGACCAAGAAAACCAATTTTCTTGTCAGTAAGAGTAAAGGAATCTCAGCCAAAGGCTCAAAAGGCTGTTTCTGTAGAGTGGACAGGACAAGATTTAGGTCCCAAGGACAAACTGGTGCCTTGACAGGAGGATTAATACGCAAGACCCCCTGTAAGAAGGTCTTTACCAGCGAGTGGGTGGCCAGCGGCCTCTGAAACCACACCGACAGAGCCGAGATCTGTCCTTTGATTGTGCTTAGTGCCAGGCCTTTATCCACTCCTAGCTGGAGAAAACTTAACACCCTATCAATAGTATATTTGCGGCAATTCCATCTTTTGGATTCACACCAGCCTATATAGTTCCTCCACACCCTGTAATAAATTACCCTGGAGACCGGCTTTCTAGCCTTAATCAGGGTAGGGATTACCTGCCTAGACAGACCCCTACCCCTGAGAATCAGGGATTCAGCCTCCAGGCCGTCAAATTTAGACGCTGTAATGTAGGGTGGAGGATCGGACCTTGTGAGAGTAGGTCTGGTTGTAGCGGAAGAGTCCAAAGGTCTCCCACTGCCATATTCAGGACTAGCGAGTACCAAGCCCTCCGGGGCCAAGCTGGAGCTATTAGAATGACTGGCTTGTGCTCCACTCTGATCTTGCGCAACAGGCGGGGGAGTAACTGTAGTGGAGGAAATGCATATAGAAGTTTGAATTGATGCCAAGGGCAAACCAACGCATCGGTTCCGCAGGCCATAGGATCCCTCGCTCGCGACACGAACCTGTCTAGTTTCTTGTTGAACCTGGATGCCATTATATCTACGTCTGGCGTTCCCCACCTCTGGCAGATTGTCTGAAAGACCTGGGGATGCAGAGACCACTCCCCTGGCAACAGACTCTGGCGACTTAAGAAGTCTGCCTGCAGGTTGTCCACTCCGGGAATGAATATCGCTGAAATGCAGGGTACATGAACCTCTGCCCATTGAAAAATCAAGTTCACTTCCCTTTGAGCGGCCTGGCTCCTGGTTCCCCCTTGGTGGTTTATGTATGCCACCGCCGTGGCATTGTCTGACTGGATTCTCACCGGGAACCCCTTTAATCTGGAGGTCCATGCCAACAGGGCTAGGCGAGCAGCTCTGATTTCCAAGATATTGATGGGGAGCTGCCTCTCTGCTTTCACCCAAGTTCCCTGGCGGGAGAACCCCTCGAAGACCGCCCCCCAGCCTGCCAGGCTGGCGTCTGTGGTAACTACCTTCCAGACAACAGGGCTGAAGGATCTTCCCTTTAGAAGGTTCTGAGGGTTCAACCACCAGGCCAGGCTTTGTCGGACCCTTGATGATAGCGTCAAAGGGGACTCTAAGGCATGTGCCCTCTTGCCCCAGGCTGCTAGAATGGCTGCCTGTAGGACGCGAGTGTGGATCTGAGCGTATGGTACTGCCTCGAATGTGGCCACTAGCTTGCCTAGTAATCGCATACACAGGCGAATAGTTGGTCTTTTCTTGTTTATAACCAACTGAACCAACCCCTTGATCGCCCTGATCTTTACAAGGGGCAGGAACACCTTTTGACGTTCCGTGTCTAACCTCATGCCGAGGTATTCCAACTGCTTTGTAGGCTGGAATGCTGACTTTCCCTGGTTTAGGACCCAGCCGAATTCTTCGAGGTACCGAACCGTGAGGTTTACTGCCTTCTGCAGACCCGTCCGTGAATGATCTATAATTAAAAGGTCGTCCAAGTATGCTAGGACTGTGACTCCTTGGATTCTTAAATTGGCCAGAACTGGGGCTAGGATCTTCGTGAATACCCGGGGGGCCGTGGCCAGCCCGAAAGGGAGCGCCCTGAATTGGAAGTGTCGCTGCCCGACCGCGAAGCGTAAAAACCTTTGATGCGACTGAAAGATTGGTACATGAAGGTAAGCATCTTTTATGTCTATGGAGGCCAGAAAATCGTCCTTCTGAAGCGCGGCGGCTGCTGACCGGATGGATTCCATCCGGAAGGACCGCACCCTTAGATAACCGTTTAACCTCTTTAGGTCCAAAATTGGCCTGACATCGCCGTTGGGCTTTGGTATGACAAAGAGATTGGAATAGAAACCTAGGCCTTGCTCTTGGGCTGGCACTTCTATAATTACGTCCTGGCAAAGCAGGTGATCCAAAGCTGCCAGCATTGAGGCCTTCCTTGCTGGATCCCTTGGTAGCCTTGATTCTTGAAAATGAGGCGGAGGATACCTTAGAAACTCCAGTCTGTAACCTGTGGTTACAGATGCCCGGACCCACTTGTCGGGGATCTTGGCTTCCCAAACTTCTGAGAAGAGACGAAGCCTTCCCCCCACCCGTGAGAGTGGGGGCGCCCCTTCATAAGGCAGACTTAGGGGCTGTCTTTGACGGTTTGCGATACCACGGCTTCTTACCCCCAGGGGTTTGTCCCTGCGATCTACTGTTACCGTTGGATCGCGCAGGCGGCCGTCGATACTGCCTGGAATTAGAGGGCCCCGAGACAGGAAAAAGCTGCCTTCTAAATGTAGGAGCCCGGAATGTCTTTTTGACCGGTAAAAGGGTACTCTTGCCATTTGAAATAGTCTGAATATATTTATCCAGATCCTCTCCGAAGAGTCGTCCTCCATGGAAGGGAAATCCTGCCAGAAGCTTTTTGCATGGGGGTTCTGCCGCCCAGTTCTTCAACCATAAGAGCCTTCTCATGTGTACCAAACATAGTGATAAACGAGAAGCCTGCTGGATGGAATCTTTTATAGCATCTACCGCAAAACACAGAGCTCTGGGAATGTCAGCAAACTCTTCTGCTTGTTGGGTAGGCATGTCTTTTAACATCTCTTTTGTCTGGTCTTTTAATGCCTGACAAACTCCAATTGCAGCTACCGCTGGCTGCACCACTGCTCCTGCCGTAGCAAAGGATGCTTTTAAAAGTGTTTCTAATCTTTTATCAACCGGATCTTTAAACATATGTATGTTTTCCACCGGGCAAGTTAGTGATTTATTCACACATGAGATGGCTGCATCCACTACTGGGAGCCTCCATCTCTTGGAGAATTTTTCCTCCATGGGATAAATGACCGCAAATCTTTTCGGTGGCAGAAAAACCCTGTCCGGCCGTACCCAATCCCGAAAGATCAATTCCTCCAAGAGAGGATGGACCGGAAACACTGCGTTGCTTAACGGGGCTCTCAAAGAGCCCAGAGAGGATACCGGAGGAACCTGAGGTTCTGGCAATGGCAAACTAAATGCCGATCGGACCATGTCCGTCAAAGACTGTACCCACAGTCTCTCTGTCTGGGAGTCTGAAAATGGTTCCTCAGAGGTAGACTCCTCCATCCCTGAACCCTCTTGGTTCAGGTCCAGTTGATCCTCCTGTGATTCTAATTCCTCCGGAGAGAGAATCTCAGCATCTGAGGATACACCCCCTGGTGATGGGGATCTAACCCGTTTCTTACCAGGAATAGCTCTAGCGATCAATGCTGCTATTCTCTCTTCTAGCCCCCCTAGGGATACGGCTAGCATCTCCTCTGTGATAAACACAGGGCTGGGCTGATCTGGGCCAGCCTCCGCACCAGATCCCCCTAATGGCTCATCCAAGGCGCTTCTTAAATTAATAAGCTGCGGGGAAAGAATCGGCATATCAGAATCAGAAAGGGAACCCTTTTGTTTTTTTGGTCTTTTTTGTACCCTTTGACCCCGAACCCTTGGAAGCCATAATACAAAATCGAGGGACTCCGCCCACACAACAGACTGTAGTGGCCAGGAGTACAATTCCAGAGTTTAGGGGAGAATAGATCACTAGTGTCCCCACAAACTGATGGGCCCGTATGTTGGTCTTTTTTCTTTTTTTTTTTTTTTTTTAAATAATTATATATTATATATTATATATTTTCTTTGACCATATACAATGACCCTAATTTAAGTTTGCCAGCCTCCAACCTGCTGTCAAATAAGGGGGATTTTTTGGCTTAACAATAAAGACATTGGGACAAAGTCCATATGTACTACCCCTCTTCCGCCACCGGGAGTCACTGTTCTGCCGCCCTGCGTCCTCTCCTTGAAAAAATCAGCCACAGACTGAGCCCTGACAAGGCCTGCTGTCTATAACAGCAGAAGGGCGCGCCCCTGTATGACGCCGCAGGCCCGCCCCCCCCCGCCCTCCTGTCTGGATGGCGCGAAACCGTCAATAAGACGCGCGCGTGCACGCGCGCGCGCGCGTACCCGGAAACAGGAAGAACATGGAGGAGCCGCGCTGCTGGAGATCCATGGCGCAGAAACGGCGGCAGATTCAAAACTCCCGGCCAGGTAGGACTCTCTCAAGGCCCCTAAGGATCCTTTACTAGCCTCTAGGAAGAAACAGCAGGTTAGCTAGCAACACCTTTAGACAGGGGGGCCTAGTGATGGGGGGAGAAAGGGTGTCATCCTGTCTCTTAGACATAGTGATCACGGTTGCCCATGCAGAGCATACTCAGGCTATCCCCCCTTTTAGGTTACCCCGGGGAGCCTGCTGTCGAACCAAGTCCCGCAGGCTCCCCCTTACCTGCTCCATGCTGCAGGATGTTTGACCAGCAAACTGATCCAGTCTTCTCCCATCTCCGTGGGTAGCGTAGTAGACCTTCAGGCCCTGGGGTCCTATGAAGGTACCCACTGTCCTGGACCTATATAGCACCCTGGCAAAACAGGAACCTTATGGTTTTTGCAAACTCCAAGTCCTGGGCCCAGGGTCCAGCCCTCCAAAGAGGAGCATTATAGGCAAAACCCCACGGTTTGGGGCCCGGGTACTGTCCACTTTGGCACTGAGGCTCCTTGGACAGATCCGGTTAGCCCGCCCTTAATCCCAAAGGATGTGGAGCAAAGCTATTCCGTGACCAACACCTAAGACACTGGCGAAAAAACTGAGGGACTCCCTCTAGGGGAGGGGGTTATATAGGGAGGGGACTTCCTGTTTGAAGATTGCCAGTGTCCACACCTGAAGGTACTCCATATAACCCACATAGTAATGAATATGCCGCTCTGTGTCCCGTGATGTACGAGAAAGAAATTGTGCACACTCGTGGAATGACGACAAAAACAAAAAACAAAAACATAGGCAACATTTTTACAGGTTAGAGTTACAGAAGAGGTCTAGTGCTAGAATTATTGCTCTTGCTATAACGATCGTGGCGATGCCTCACATGTGTGGTTTGAACAGCGTTTACATATGTGTGTGCGACCTTTGTATACATTTGTTTCTGATCATATATTTTTTTACAAAATTATTTTATTGATTTGTTCCACAACACAATAAATACAAAATACATTATTCATACAAACATACAACATAAATGGTCTCAATATGTACCCCTTATTAAAAAGAAAAGAAAAGGGAGATAATTACTAGTACTAGATTTTACATCCCCCGTTTCAAGCCCAGGCCTATACTTCCTGCATGTTTTCTGGGGGGGGAGGGGGTAAAGGGAAATGGCAGAGAGATCTGGAGAGGAGGAGGAGGAGGAGGAGAAGGGGGAAGAGAGGAGAAAAAAATATATATATAATGGAGGAGGGAGGGATCAAGTCCCCCCATATTGTGAAAAAGAAAAAACACCAGTATGATAGAAGGGGGATCAAAGTTCCCCTTTATTGTGAAAAAAAGAAAAAAACAATCTATTTTAAGGGAAATAATTTTCCATTATTGTGTAAATACTTAGTGTGCTAAAAAAAATAAAAAAAATACATTTCCATTGTTGTGTATACACCTAAAGTGCACACTAAAAAATAAATAAAAATAAAACAACAATAAGATAGAAGAGGGATCAAATATATATATATATATATATATATATATATATATATATATATATATATATATATATATATATATATAGACAGTGTAACATTTTTTTTTTTGTAAATACGGAATAATTTCAAGCACCTCGTCCCCTCAAACTCGCGCACAGAAACAAATGTATATATATATATATATATATATATATATATATATATATATATACATACACACATATGTTTCTGTGCGCGAGTTTGAGGGGACGGGGTGCTTGAAATTATTCCGTATTTACAAAAAAATATGTTACACTGTCCCTTTATCACTTTTATACCTATTACAAGGAATTTAAATCTCTCTTGTAATTTAAATAGGCATGACAGGGCCTATATACTAGATAGCTGTTGCTGCCATGACCACAGTTTTTAACATCGAACTAATGATGTATATATACAGTGGGCTGTCCGGAAGTGGTTTACATAGTGACTAAATTAAACACCACACTTAGAGGTTTTTATCAGATTGACTAATCTAAACAAAACAGCTAACTAATCAATTATGAAAATAATCATTCGTTGCAGACCTAGCTTAAATGCAGTTTTGCAACTTCTAGACATGTTAGTAAAATAATCGTCACAACTGCTTTACACACAGGGGTAGATTTACTAAAACTGGGTGCAAAATCTGATGCAGCTCTGCATAGGAACCAACAACTTCCAATTTTCTTTGTCAAAACTTAATTGAACAAGCTGAAGTTAGAAGTTGATTGCTTTCTATGTTGAGCTGCAATATTTTGCACACTCCAGTTTTAGTAAATCAACCCCACAAACTTATATTTTTTTGGACTTTGAGAGAAAAAAAAAAAAAAAAAAAAAAAAAAAGGTACAATGAGGGTGTTAATCAAAACTAGAGCAGCGGTGCTTGGCAACCAATCTGGTTTTATCTTCAGTTTGTTTAGCGGAGCACGGAAAACGAAAAGATATGAGCTGATTGGCTGCCATGCACAGCTGCTGATTCTGGTTGCTTCAGTTTTGATCATTTCCATTTTTAGCGGCACTTATCCGTCAATTTCGCAGCGATATTCAGCCGCTAGCGGGGCGATTTTTAACCCCCGTTAGCGGCTGAAAAAGGGGTTAAAACCACCATTAAAGCACTTTGTCGGCAGTATAAACGCAATGCTCATTCATTTCAATGGGCAGGCGCAGTGGAGGAGCGGTATACACACCGCACCTTCACCGCTCCAAAGGTGCTGCTTGCATGACGTCTTAACAACCTGCCAGCGCACCGCTCCAGTGTGAAAGCCCTCTGGCTTTCACACTGGAGTCAAAGGACTGTCTCTTTCAGGGTGCTTTGCAGGCGCTATTTTTAGCGTTATACCAAATGCAAAGCGCCTCAGTGTGAAGGGGGTCCATATGCATCTTTTTTCCCCCATTCAGAAGGAGCACAGAGACGAGTTTTACTGAGAGAACACCAAGACACAGGCTTTAGTTATAAGTATTAAAATATTTGGTTTTGAATACTGTCAGCCAAATACCAAAGTAAAGAACAATAATGCACCAAACTATAAGCACTTGATTTATAAAAAAAATAAAAAAATGGAAGATTATTCTGACAGCTTGTGGGTTACAACACACACACATAACAGAACATATTATACAGCATACCAATAGCCATGAAGTTGAGGTTTTCATGAACTGTGATGCAGGACACAACTGTGGGTTTATTGCCAGGAATGGCCGGAAAAATTCTAGTGCAAAGTGGGTTACCACCATCACGTTTTTCCAAATTCCAAACTTTAATCTGTCAAAAGAGAATTTTTGGTTATTACAAACATTTTAAGTAATTCTGTGTATTACTTAAAAAGTGTTACTAAACCCACAACAGTAAAATCATGTACCATGTATATGCAGTAAAGCATGCTTGTTATACTTACTGTGGAACCCAACCTCAATTATGTAAAAGGGGCATTTGATCATGTCTTCTGTGATCCTCCCTTTCTTCCACAGTCCCCAAACCAACTCCTGATAAGACAGAGCTTTTGAATGCACTCTGCACATGCTCAGTTTGGTGTGTGTTGCTAGAGAGTTTTTTTACTTGCCTTGGGAGGGTGCATGTGATGAGCACAGGGCCAATCAGTACTGTCCAGACAAAGGGTCAGGGGTCCTGCAACCTCATAGGACAATCAGGAGAGAATGAAAACTCCTCCTACAAGCTTTAATCAGTGCTCAGCTGGACACTGATAGAAGTCACAAGACTGCTTTATAATGCTGATGAGAACAGGTATTTAGCAGTTTATATATATATATATATTTTTACAAATATCGTGGTGTTTTATTGGAAAGAATGGTAGATTACAGATACACGAAATGCAGCGATTCATTATACTGGGGTACATCAAACATAGTACATGGATGTGAGTAAACGCACAATACAGGCAGCGTATTCCAACGGGCTTCCAAAAATTAGCTAAACCAATCAGGTGCACGAGCGGAGCGAAGGGAGAAAGGAAGGACATAACCAACAATATTACGCACATGAGGGACAACCCAACCCCCCCAGGGATCACACCCCAGATTCAGCAGCACATATACTGGGTGTACAGCTGTCCGTAAACTGAAAAAAAATAAAAAATAAAAATATAGGGAAAAACAAGCAGCAGGCCTAGAGAAAACTCAGGAGGGTAAGTCATCACATGTGGCAGCCGAGGCCAGCCAGGTGTCCCAAACCTTATTATACTTGGCCGGACATCCCCTGTGAGCGTAAATTTCCTTTTTGTATGGGAGTACACAGTTGACCGCTGAGATCCATTCCTGCAGGGAAGGCGGCACAGCCTGGAGCCATTTTCGTGCTATGAGCAGTCTGGCCGTGAAAAGCGACTCCTGCAGGAATATCTTATGGTATTTATCCGAGTCTGGGTCCGGAAACACCCCCAGCAGGCACTGCTTAGGGCATAGTGTCAAAGGAGAGCCCATTTCATCATGTATAAATTTCACTATGTGTATCCAATATTCCTGCACTGCCGGGCAAGTCCACAAAAGGTGATAAAAAGTACTAGAAGGGCTGCCACATCTGAGGCATAATGGATTGTATGTGGGCTTGTATTTAGCTATGCAGGCAGGGGTTAAGTACGTCCTATGTAAGATATAGAGATGCGTGAGATGGTCCGACAGCTTGGTCGAGACCGTCCTACTGGTTTCCAGGGCATCCTCCCACTCGTCATCCTCCAGCTCCCCCACATCTCCAGACCATCGATCTTTAAGTTTATAGGCCAGCATGGTGGCCGAGGGACGCAGGAGAGAAAAAAGGGATTTTTAAATACAGCTTACCTGTAAAATCCTTTTCTTGGAGTACATCACGGGACACAGAGCGGCATATTCATTACTATGTGGGTTATATGGAGTACCTTCAGGTGTGGACACTGGCAATCTCAAACAGGAAGTCCCCTCCCTATATAACCCCCTCCCCTAGAGGGAGTCCCTCAGTTTTGTAGCAAGCAGTATGCCTCCCAAAATGGTCACCCAAAAGAGGGGTGGGAGCTCTGTGTCCCGTGATGTACTCCAAGAAAAGGATTTTACAGGTAAGCTGTATTTAAAAATCCCTTTTTCTTTCTCGTACATCACGGGACACAGAGCGGCATATTCATTACTATGTGGGATGTCCGAAAGCAATGCTTTAATGAGGGGAGGGAGACATCTTCCAAAGAAGGATTCAATTTAGAGGTAAACTCAAATAATAATAATAATTCCAACTTAGTCAAGAAAAAACTTTTTTTTTTTTTTTTTTCTTTTTTACAACCAAGGGTGCTTCTGATCCCGAGGATTTCAAACTGCAGCCTGTAGTACTGCCTGTCCAAAGGCAGAATCCGCATTCCTTCTCACGTCTAGTTGATAAAACCTTGTAAACGTGTGGACTGATGACCACGTTGCCGCCTTGCATATCTGAGCCATAGAGATCTGATGGTGTGCTGCCCAAGAGGCGCCCATGGCCCTGGTAGAATGGGCCTTTACCGACAACGGAGAAGGCAACCTCTTCAAACCGTAGGCTTGAATGATTAATTGTCTAATCCATCTCGAAATGGTGGATTTTGCAGCTGCCTGCCCCTTCTTGGGGCCATCTGGTAGAACGAATAATACATCTGTCTTCCGGATCTTTTCTGTAGCTTTAAGATAAGCCTTCATGGCCCGGACAATATCCAAGGTATGCAGCAACCCCTCCTTTCTAGATGTAGGTTTTGGAAAGAAGGATGGAAGTACCAAATCCTGGTTTAAGTGAAATTTGGATATAACCTTTGGTAGAAAGGAAGGATGGGGCCGGAGAACTGCCCTGTCCTTATGCAGAACGAGATATGGTTCCTTACACGATAAGGCTGCTAATTCTGACACTCTCCTGGCCGAAACTATGGCGACCAAGAAAACCAACTTTCTTGTCAGTAAGACTAAAGGAATCTCAGCCAACGGCTCAAAGGGTTGTTTCTGTAAAGTGGACAGGACAAGATTTAAGTCCCATGGACAAATTGGTGACTTGACAGGAGGATTAATACGCAAGACCCCCTGTATGAAGGTCTTTACCAGCGAGTGGGTGGCCAGCGGCCTCTGAAACCACACTGACAGAGCTGAGATCTGTCCCTTGATTGTGCTTAGTGCCAGGCCTTTATCCACTCCTAGCTGGCGAAAACTTAACACCCTATCACTAGTATATTTGCGGGAATTCCATCTTTTGGATTCACACCAGCCTACGTAGTTCCTCCACACCCTGTAATAAATCACCCTGGAGACCGGCTTTCTAGCCCTAATCAGGGTAGGAATTACCTGCCTAGACAGACCTCTACCCCTGAGAATCAGGGATTCAGCCTCCAGGCCGTCAAATTTAGACGCTGTAATGTAGGGTGGAGGATCGGGCCTTGTGAGAGTAGGTCTGGTTGTAGAGGAAGAGTCCAAGGGTCTCCCACTGCCATCTTCAGGACTAGTGAGTACCAAGTCCTCCGGGGCCAAGCCGGAGCTACTAGAATGACTGGCTTGTGCTCCACTCTGATCCTGCGCAACAGGCGAGGGAGTAACTGTAGCGGAGGGAATGCATATAGAAGTTTGAATTGATGCCAAGGGCAAACCAACGCATCGGTTCCGCAGGCCATAGGATCCCTCGCTCGAGACACGAACCTGTCTAGTTTCTTGTTGAACCTGGATGCCATTATATCTACGTCCGGCATTCCCCACCTCTGGCAGATAGTCTGAAAGACCTGGGGATGCAGAGACCACTCCCCTGGCAACAGACTCTGGCGACTTAAGAAGTCTGCCTGCAGGTTGTCCACTCCGGGAATGAATATCGCCGAAATGCAGGGTACATGAACCTCTGCCCACTGAAAAATCAAGCTCACCTCCCTCTGAGCGGCCTGACTCCTGGTTCCCCCTAGGTGGTTTATGTATGCCACTGCCGTGGCATTGTCTGACTGGATTCTCACCGGGAACCCCTTTAATCTGGAGGTCCATGCCAGAAGGGCTAGGCGAGCAGCTCTGATCTCCAAGATATTGATGGGGAGCTGCCTCTCTGCTTTCACCCAAGTTCCCTGGCGAGAGAACCCCTCGAAGACCGCCCCCCAGCCTGCCAGGCTGGCGTCTGTGGTAACTACCTTCCAGACAACAGGGCTGAAGGATTTTCCCTTTAGAAGATTCTGGGGGTTCAACCACCAGGCCAGGCTTTGTCGGACCCTTGATGATAGCGTCAAAGGGGACTCTAAGGCATGTGCCCTCTTGCCCCAGGCTGCTAGAATGGCTGCCTGTAGGACGCGAGTGTGGATCTGAGCGTAAGGTACTGCCTCGAACGTGGCCACTAGCTTGCCTAGTACTCGCATACATAGGCGAATAGTTGTTTTTTTCTTGTTTAGAACCAACTGAACCAACTCCTTGATAGCTTCGATCTTTACCAGGGGCAGGAACACCTTTTGCTGTTCTGTGTCTAACCTCATGCCGAGGTATTCCAACTGCTTTGTAGGCTGGAACGCTGACTTTCCCCGGTTTAGGACCCAGCCGAATTCTTCGAGGTACCGAACCGTGAGGTTTACTGCCTTTTGCAGACCCGACCGTGAGTGATCTATGATTAAAAGGTCGTCCAAGTATGCTAGGACTGTGACCCCCTGGACCCTTAAATTGGCCAGAACTGGGGCTAGGATCTTCGTGAATACCCGGGGGGCCGTGGCCAGCCCGAAGGGGAGCGCCCTGAATTGGAAGTGTCGCTGCCCCACCGCGAAGCGTAAAAATCTTTGATGCGACTGAAAGATTGGTACATGAAGGTAAGCATCCTTTATGTCTATGGAGGCCAGAAAATCGTCCTTCTGAAGCGCGGCGGCTGCTGACCGGATGGATTCCATCCGGAAGGAACGAACCCTTAGGAAACCGTTTAACCTCTTTAGGTCCAAGATTGGCCTGACATCGCCGTTGGGCTTTGGTATGACAAAGAGATTGGAATAGAAACCTAGCCCTTGCTCTTGGGCTGGCACTTCTATAATTACGTCCTGGCAAAGCAGGTGATCCAAAGCTGCCAGCATTGAGGCCTTCCTTGCTGGATCCGTTGGTAGCCTTGATTCCTGAAAATGAGGCGGAGGATACCTTAGAAACTCCAGTCTGTAACCTGTGGTTACAGATGCCCGGACCCATTTGTCGGGGATCTTGGCTTCCCAAACTTCTGAGAAGAAACGAAGCCTTCCCCCCACCCGCGAGAGTGGGGGCGCCCCTTCATAAGGCAGACTTAGGGGCTGTCTTTGTCGGCTTGCGATACCACGGCCTCTTACCCCCAGGGGCCTGTCCCTGCGACCTACTGTTAACGTTGGATCGTGCAGGCGGCCGTCGATACTGCCTGGAATTTGAGGGCCCCGAGACAGGAAAGAGCTGCCTTTTAAATGTAGGCGCCCGGAATGTCTTTTTGACCAGTAAAAGGGTACTCTTGCCATTTGAAATAGTCTGAATATATTTATCCAGATCCTCTCCGAAGAGTCGTCCTCCATGGAAGGGAAACCCTGCCAGAAGCTTTTTGCATGGGGGCTCCGCCGCCCAGTTCTTCAACCATAAGAGCCTTCTCATGTGTACCAAAAATAGTGATAAACGAGAGGCCTGCTGGATGGAATCTTTTATAGCATCTACAGCAAAACACAGAGCTCTGGGAATGTCAGAAAACTCTTCTGCTTGTTGGGTAGGCATGTCCTTTAACATTTCCTTTGTCTGGTCTTTTAACGCCTGACAAACACCAATCGCAGCCACAGCTGGCTGTACCACTGCTCCTGCCGTAGCAAAGGATGCTTTTAAAAGTGTCTCTAACCTTTTATCAACCGGATCTTTAAACATATGTATGTTTTCCACCGGGCAAGTTAGTGATTTATTCACACATGAGATGGCTGCATCCACTACTGGGAGCCTCCACCTCTTGGAGAATTTTTCCTCCATGGGGTAAATGACCGCAAATCTTTTCGGTGGCAGAAAAATCCTGTCCGGCCGTACCCAATCCCGAAAGATCAATTCCTCCAAAAGAGGATGGACTGGAAAAACTGCGTTGCTTAACGGAGCTTTCAAAGAGCCCAGAGAGGATACCGGAGGAACCTGAGGCTCTGGCAATGGTAAACTAAATGCCGAGCGGACCATGTCCGTCAAAGACTGTACCCACAGTCTTTCTGTCTGGGAGTCTGAAAATGGTTCCTCCGAGGCAGACCCCTCAATCCCTGAACCCTCTTGGTTCAGGTCTAGTTGATCCTCCTGTGATTCCAATTCCTCCGGAGAGAGAATCTCAGCATCTGAGGATACACCTCTTGGTGATGGGGATCTAACCCGTTTCTTACCAGGAATAGCTCTAGCGATCAATGCTGCTATTCTCTCTTCTAGCCCCCCTAGGGATACGGCTAGCATCTCCTCTGTGATAAACACAGGGCTGGGCTGATCTGGGCCAGCCTCCGCACCAGATCCCCCTAATGGCTCATCCAAGGCACCCTTTATGTTAATAAGTTGCGGGGAAAGTATCGGCATATCAGAATCAGAAAGGGAACCCTTTTGTTTTTTGGTCTTTTTTTTTTTTGTACCCTTTGACCCCGAACCTTTGGAAGCCACAATACAAATCGAGGGACTCCGCCCACACAACAGACTGTAGTGGCCAGGAGTACAAAACCAGAGTTTAGGGGACAATAGATCACTAATGCCCAAAAACTGATGGGATCCCGTATGTTTTTTTTTTTTTTTTTTTTAAATATATATTATATATTTTCTTTTGACAACATACAGTGACCCCAAACTAAGTTTGCCAGCCTCCAACCTGCTGCAAAAAGGGGGATTTCTTGGCTTAACAAAAAAGGCATTGGAACAAAGTCCACATGTACTACCCCTCTTCCGCCACCGGGAGTCACTGTTCTGCCGCTCTGCGTCCTCTCCTCTGAAAATCAGCCTCAGACTGAGCACTGACAATGCCTGCTGTCTATAACAGCACAAAGGCGCGCCCCTGTATGACGCCGCAGGCACGCCCCCCCCCCGCCCTCCTGTCTGACCGGCGCGAAAAACGTCAATAAGACGTGCGCGCGCACGCGCGCGCGCGCATATGCCGGAAACAGGAGGAACATGGAGGAGCCGCGCTGCTGGAGATCCAGGAACGCAGAAACAGGCGGCAGATTCAAACCCCCGGCCAGGTAGGACTCTCCAAAGGCCCCTAGGGATCCTTACTAGCCCTAGGAAGAAACAGCAGGTTTAGCTAGCAACACATATCTAGACAGGGGGACCTAGTGATGGGGGAGAAAAGGGTGTCATCCTGTCTCTCTTAGACATAGTGAGCAAGGTTGCCCATGCAGAGCATACTTAGGCTATCCCCCTTTTTAGGTTACCCCGGAGAGCCTGCTGTCGAACCAAGTCCCGCAGGCTCCCCCTTACCTGCTCCATGCTGCAGGATGTTTGTCCAGCAAACTGATCCAATCTTCTCCCATCTCCGTGGGTAGCGTAGTAGACCTTCAGGCCCTGGGGTCCTATGAAGGTACCCACTGTCCTGGACCTATATAGCACCCTGGCAAACAGGAACTTATGGTTTTTACAAACTCCAAGTCCTGGGCCCAGGGTCCAGCCCTCCAAAGAGGAGCATTATAGGCAAAACCCCACGGCTTGGGGCCCGGGTACTGTCCACTTTGGCACTGAGGCTCCTTGGACAGATCCGGTTAGCCCGCCCTTAATCCCAAGGATGTGGAGCAAAGCTATTCCGTGACCAACACCTAAGACACTGGCGAAAAAACTGAGGGACTCCCTCTAGGGGAGGGGGTTATATAGGGAGGGGACTTCCTGTTTGAGATTGCCAGTGTCCACACCTGAAGGTACTCCATATAACCCACATAGTAATGAATATGCCGCTCTGTGTCCCGTGATGTACGAGAAAGAAAGTAGAATGCCGATATGAGTTTCCGGGGGTCCGGGCCCATAATAGAGTGGAGAACCCCAATTTGCTCAGTATCAGGAGATACATCTCCAAATTGGGTGCGAAGAGCATGGCGGAGCTGGAGGTAGCGGAAGTGCATGGAGTTACGGAGATTGAACCTGTCTTTGAGTTGCTGGAATGACATTAAAGTAGTACCAGTGTAAATGTCGGACAGAGATCTCACCCCCCAATGGAGCCACAGGGTCTGATCTGGGACAGTGGTCAACTCTGCGAGGCCGGGGTTGTCCCATAAGGGCGTGTGAGAGTGAGTGGGCGAGACCTTCAACCTACGACCCACCACCTCCCAGACTTTACAGTGGTGGTATAACAGGCCCTTGCGGTTCCCCAGTGCCCAACTACCCGCTATAGTCCTGAAAAGTATCTGAAAAGGGTGGGTCATCCGAGACCCAAGGGGAGCAAACCAGTGCGAGGTAACGGTCCCTGTCGTGTTTGTCTAAGTAGAAGAAGTGGGACAGCTGTGCTGCCAGGAAATATAAATTAAAATCAGGCAGCGCTGCGCCCCCCAATTCAACAGGATTTTTCAGAGCTTGCCAGGACAACTTATGCCTGGAGGTACCCCACACAAACGAATTGAGGAGGGCCTCAACTGATTTGAAGAGCCGGAGGGGGAGATAACAGGGGGCATGCCAGAGCACTACAGGAATTTTGGCAGAAGAATCATTTTAATTAAATTTATTCGTCCCATTACCCCCAACGGCAATTTGGCCCATGTCTGCGTTTTGGTTTTGAGAAACTGTATCAGCGGTTCAATATTGAGGGACACATAGTCCTCCGGGGACCTGGATACCTGGATCCCGAGATATTTTAGGGAGCTGACCCTAAGGAGAGGGGAGGAGGCCTGGACCGCCGTCGGCACGCTCACGTCTATGGGGAGGATTTGGGACTTATTCCAGTTAATCCGCAGTCCGGAGTAGCGCCCAAAGGCGCTAATGACCTCCAGGGCGGTTTGCAAGGGAGGACCAGCATCAGCCAGATACAAGAGCATATCATCGGCGTATAAACTGATCCTCTCCTCCAACCCCCCACATTGAAGGCCCCGAACCCCAGGGTGTCCCCTAAGGGAGGATGCCAGGGGCTCCACAGCCAAGGCGTACAACAGTGGGGATAAGGGGCACCCATCTGGTGCCCCTTGACAAGGGGAAGGGGGCCGAGACACGACCATTGACCAAGATCCTGGCGCATGGGTCCTGGTAGAGGAGACCAACCCACTTAATAAATTTAGGCCCGAAACCAAATCTAGCCAAACACTCCCAAAGGTAGTCCCATTCGACAGAGTCGAATGCCTTTGCGGCATTAAGGGAGACCACGACTCTGGCGCCTACTTGGTCATGCTTGGCCTGCAGGTTCATGTGCAGTCTACGCAAATTGTATGCCGTGTTCTTGGCAGGCATGAAGCCAACCTGATCAGGATGGATCAAAGTAAGGATCACCCCGTTCAAACGTATTGCCAGGACCTTGGCCAGGATCTTAATGTCCAGCTGGAGAAGGGATATTGGGCGGTAGGATTCGGGAAGCTCCAGATTTTTGCCAGGTTTGGGGATAAGCACTATATAGGCCTCTTTCATGGAGGGGGGCAGGGAACCCGATTCAAATATATGGCTAAAAAGCTCCCGAAGCCTGGGGACCATAGATTCGCTGTAGGTGGTGTAGAATTCTGTGGGAAGACCGTCTGACCCAGGAGCCTTGGAGGGATTTAGCATGGAAAGTGCCTGTGCTATTTCATCCACGGATATAGGGGCTTCGAGAGCCTCCACCTGTGGCTGTGACAACGTGGGCAACTCAATAGCCGCCAACATGTCAGCTATCGCGTTCCTGGGGTTATTGGCCGAAGAGGAGTATAGCGAGGCGAAGAAGGAGCGGAAGACATCCGCCACCCCATCAGGATCCGTAACCACTTCGCCACTGGCCTCACGGAGCGAGACCACCGTGGGGGGTCTGTGATCCAGATGGGCCAGGTAGGCCAGAAGCTTCCCCGCCCGTTCCCCACACTCGTAAGTCCTCTGCTTACTATAGAAAATTTGTCTGTTCGCCTTCTCAAAGAGAAGGCTATTCACCAGCCGCGTCTGAATTTAAGTACGTCTGCTGTCTCCGAGGAGGGCTGGGCAACAAACGCCCTCTCCGCCTCGGAGAGAGACCGCTCCGCCTGTTCAACCACCCGGCCAGAGGTCCTCCGATACTGGGAAATGTGCTGGGATAAGTGCATGCAAGCGTGGGATTTAAAAGAGTCCCAGACAATTTCAAAGGGCGCGGTACCCCGGTTGGTCTGGAAGAACAAATCCCACTCAGCGCCAGCCTCCTCCAACTCGGGGACGACAGTCAGCCAAAAGGGATTGAGCTTCCAGGTATAAGTCGAGGGGAGAGAGTCGACTCGGAGCACAATCCAATAGGAAGCATGGTCCGAGAGAACCCGAGGGTTAAACCCCACGGTCTTCAACATGGGTAGGAGGGTCCGAGAGGTCAATATATAGTCAATACGGGAGTTGTGCGACGAAGAAAAACATGAAAAGGTCCTATCCGACGGCAAGCGATGCCTCCATGTGTCTACAAGGTCTAGGTCAGTGAGGAGCTTACCGAAACGGGTCTGGGCCTGTAATTGAATGTCAGGGGGCGTCATTGTCAACCTATCCAGGTGCCTATGGGCGACATTGTTAAATTCCCCTAACCAGATGGCAGGCACGCTAGGGTATTGGGCCATATAGGCTAGGCCTTCGGTAAGGACCATAAATTGAAAAGGGGGGGATGGGGATATATATATATATATATATATATATATATATATATATATATATATATATATATATATATATATATATATATATAGCAAGCAGCAGGACCTCCAAGCCATATATTTTAGCATGCAAGAACAAAAACCGCCCGAGGGGATCAGATTGGAGCGACAGCAGCACAAATTGCGCTGTTTTAGCAACCAATACTGCCCCCCCCCGTGAGCTGGCAGTGTGTGGGGCCTGGTAAACCCATCCCACCCAGGGTTTTTTAAGCGTCATCATGAGCTGGCCCGTTAAATGAGTCTCCACCAGGACCATGACATCCGCCCGTTGAGCCTTAAGGAGAGAAAGGACAGCATTGCGTTTTGGTCTCGCCCTGAGGCCCCTCACATTCCACGTTAAGAACTTCACGTCAGGCATCCTAGATAAGATCAGGCATCAGTGTCTCCGGGCGACCAGGCCCGCGAGCAGGCGCCAAAGGCCCCCCCAAAGGGCAGGAGGGTCCGCAACACCGCCCACGGATCCCAATCTACCAGATCCAGGACACAAAATAGAAGGCCATAAGACCCGGGCAGCAGGGACACGCTGAGCCATTCACACTCCCACCCAACACCCACGACAGCATATGCATATCTATGTACCATCACCTTCATTACACCACTAGGACACATTACATGTAGGAACAGAAATTAACAGACTCTGGGCTGACCGGGCAGGGAGCACGCCAGACTCTGAGAAAAGGCTGCCCACCGAACTCGGCCAGACCAGGGAAACCAAACTTGAGCCACATGGCTAACGTTACATGACAATTTAACAGTAACGGAGTCCACGGGGACATCCGCAGCTAAGGGAGCAATTTCTCGCTGTAAAACAAGCAACAGCTTAAGGAGTGAGGCCCCCAGTCCATGATCTCCAGGATAGTCACCGAGGAGAGAGTAAAAGGATATGAGAGTGTGAGTCCACGTCCAGGGTACCATAACGGGTAACAGCCCGCCACTTAGAAGCGGACATGTGGGGCCATAAGTCATTGTCGGCTGCATACGGCACAGAGATACTGGACACCAATAAAAAATAACATAAAGTGAACAAAAATGGAATAGGGGGGAGAGGGGCATGTACATGAAGCAATCGGGCTGGGGAGGAAGTTCACAGGGGGAGCCGGGAGCAGGAGAACCACCGCCAGGGACTGTGAAAGGGGATACAAACATGGGGCAACAGTCACAGTACCTTCCGGGGAGAGATCAGTTCCAGAGCCCAGGGAAACTTAGAGTAGTGAAAGGCGCAAACCGCCACCGCAGCCAGGCATGGGTCGCTCACGTCACGACCGGAGCTCCTACTTGGACTGTCTAGCTGGCGGAGCCGCATCTTCAAGCCAGGAGAAGACGGCTTCCAGCGTATCAAAGAAATGTGTCCGGTCCTCACCAACGACCCACAGCCTGGCCAGGAATAGCATGGCATAGGAAAAATGGCGGATCCGTAGCTGGCGTTTGGCTTCCGTGAAGAGAGCCCTCTTCTTTTGGACATCCGCAGAGAAGTTCGGAAACACTTTGATCTCGAAATTCTGGAATGGAATGTTGCCCTTCAGCCTGGTGAGGCGGAGCACGGTATCCCGGTCACGAAAATTAAGCAGCTTAGCTATGAATGTTCTCGGCGGCGCGCCCTGCGGAGGTGGTTTGGCCGCCAACCTATGGGCTCGCTCTACCACGAATGAGGTGGAAAACTCAGCGCGGCCAAAGGCATCAATCAGCAGGTTCTCAAGGAACGACGGAGGATTAGAGACCTCCGTGCCCTCAGGTAGTCCCACGAACCGTAAGTTGCACCTCCTTAGGCGGTTCTCCATGTCGTCCTGCTTCGCCAGGACCATGGTGAGCTGGTGCTGTAGGCGCTCAGTCGCAACCTGCAATGGCGGCACCTCATCCTCCACACGGCTGATGCGCGTCTCCGTTTCAGTGACACGTTCCCTAAGTTTTTGCAGGTCCTGGCGAATAAGGGAAACATCCACCTTAACCTCCACGATCTTACAGGTTAAGGAGCTTTTGCATTCAGAGATCGCCTCCAGCACACGCGCCGTGTTCTCATCTGCTGTATCTGCCGATGCAGAAGAGCCGGCGCCATCTACCGTCTCAGCCTCCTTGCCCGTCAGCCGAAATTTGGAGAGCTTAGCAATCGCCTCCGATGACTTTTTTGTCGGCGACATGTTCCACACAGGTGGGGGATTAGGTGTACCCGACACAGAGCAATAGATCAAAGTAAAATAAGGCCCATGATAGTAGATAACGGATCTGTGGCAAGCGGAGCTCCCGTACAACACTCCTCACACCATGCCGTCCAGGCCACGCCCCAGCAGTTTATATTTACTAAAATAATTGCATTTCGTTTCGCATGTTGTGTACTGTGAGAGTAAACAGAAAGAAAAAAAAAAAAAGAAGAACCGATTTCTCCATCCACAAAAATGATGTTCTGCCAGCAAAACTCTGCTCTCAGAATACACTGATCAGCAGCTGCTTTCTAACAAAAACGTTTTCTGCTTGTCCTATTGACTTCAGTCAAGAAAAGAGCCTGTCTATGGCCAGCTTTAAAGTCCATAGGGAGCCTGGAAAGCAATTCATACATCATATGGCCAGGCAGATTCAACACGGACAAGAAGAATCAATGAACTACCAGAGCGCTCAACAACGCCGTTGTAGTTCATAGAGAACTACAATCCAACATCTGCAAAGGTTGTCGGTACTTGTAGTTCATTTACAACTCTGTGCAGGAATAAATGACATGGCCATGTGGGGGGCACACTCTTTAAAATGAGACAGCTGGTACAGGGAGCTTCTCCCCGTACTGCTTTCACAAACAGGACTCAGATCGCTGACCCACTGCAGTAGTGGGAACATTGTACATGTTTCACTCTAAAAAATGAGTGGAACGTCTTCCCAAAGCTGAACTTATCCTTTAACGACACCTGCAGGACTACCAAAGAGTGCCATTTTAGACGGGAGCGGTTAATATTCACAGTTGCTCTTGTTATATATTACACAGCTATTCCTGGCTGTCATTTTGACAGCCGGTAATTGCTAGTAATAGTGGCCACGTGGATAAAGAGGTCAAAGTTCAGAGACGCACCCTAACAAAAGATTTAGATTGAATCTTCTACATTTAAAATCCTCAAATCATAAAAAAATAATATATCTCATAATAAAAAAATAATAATAATAATAATAATTACCAGCGGGTTAGTGCCTTCTTCATCCTCCCCTACAGAAACAAGGATATTGTGTTGTTTGAGTTGATGAAGATGGGTAACACGAAGTTTGTAAGCCTGGAAGGAGGTGAGCTGAAGGGATCGAGACAAGAACCAAATCTGCCCTGTCATATTTAATTTTCAGTTAAAGACATAACCCACAAACGGAGGAATAATCAACTGCAGAAACATCAATATGCCAGCATATAGAAACTACAATATATTATATACTTGTCAACTACATCAGCTAAAGTCCAGGGATCTTCAAACTATGGCCCTCCAGCTGTTGCGGAACTAGACATCCCATGAGGCATTGTAAAACTGACATTCACAGACATGACTAGGCATGATGGGAATTGTAGTTCCTAAACAACTGGGGGGCTATAGTTTGAAGACCCAAGAGCTAAACTCTAGGCATACATCTAAATGCACAGGAGTACATATATGCGAGCGGTTTTCACTTGTCAAGAATTTGTATTTGTCAATCCTTTCCTGAGATTTACACAGCTCAACCACACAGCACAGCCCTGCCTAATGAAGGAGAAGACCTGATGTTATTCTGCTGGAGTTCAGCAATACTTACAGGTCTTGTACTTTCCCCACCCTGTGAATTTGCTCCCCTCAGTCACTCTGCTCTCTCACCCCATCAGCAGACCTGATGGGCCCCTCTTGCAGTCTTCCCTTCTTTAATCTGCTGTGAAAGAGATTTAAAGAGGCTGCTACCAGGTGGAATTCAGGTACCAACACTGCTTGCATATAACAAAGCCCCTTTCTAGAGATTTACAACCTGATGTTCCTCTTAAAATAAGCATCTTTGTAAACTTACCTTTTGACTCACTAATGTTAGCATTACAATGTGTCCCATAGACAAACCATTATTGTTTTGCTACCGTATTCTGTGCCTAAGAAGTGTGTGCTTCAGGGATCTGGGTACCCTTCCTCAAGGCTAACAAACACAAGTATAAAAAAGATTTGTAATGTACAGAAAGAACAGGCAACTCTACAAGATTTGTAAGACAGATAAGCCAACAATGAATAGGTATAAGATGACTTGGATTGGTGGTAGCCATTAACAATATACAAAGAAAGCAGACATTTTTAAAGCCTTCCGTATACCCAGTGAAGTGACTGGTCTTAGGTGATACACTGAGATTAAACAAATCCTCCTATATAAGTTGTACCTGTCTATCTGCTGATGCCTCTTCTTTACAGCCATTCATTCAAAGTCCAGAATTTATAAAGCTTGTCTAAGCTCTCAGAAAAAGGGAGCGAAGAGCTGAAATTTCACTCAACAGAGCTCAGTGAGGAGAGCTCCGAGAGCCGATTGGAGGGAACAGACACACCCCCTTCACACAGCACTCAGGCTGTCAATCAGCTTGAGGTCCCTACTGTCCCCCTTGGTGTCAGAAGGGATGCATGCAGATAGCAGAGGAAAGAAGCAGCAGACAGAAATGCCACTTAGTGCTCTGGATTGAGACATGTACACACTATAGGAGGTGTATACTTAGCTCATGGTTTACAACCACTTTAAAGTGAATATAAAGTCAAATTCTTATTTTTGATAGAATAGGGAAGGCTTCAAACTCCATTTATTCGATTTTTGCTGCCTGCTGGAAAGGTTATCCTTCACGTCTCTGGGAGAAGAAACAGGAAATGAGAGAAAATTACTCTAAATTCCCACCTAGGAGAATTGTCATAGGAACAGGGAGTCCCGGGGGGGGGGGAGCAGGAAAAGGGTGGATGCATCACTTGTCTCTCTGTGAGAGAAAGTGAGGATTAAGAAAAGGGTTAGAGTGGGAAGATTTAGTGAGGGAGTATATGGGAGGGTCCAGAGCGAATATGTATGTATTTTTTTTGTCAAGAGGATTGTATTTATGTTTGTTTTTGGCAGTGTATTTGCCCTGTGCCTTTCCATACGCTGTTTTATGTAAAGAAAAGAAAAAAACAAATAAACATATAAAGTACAAAAAAAAAAAAAAAAAGGAACAGGGAGTCCCAAATTCCATCCCTTCTCGCTTTGGTACAAGACTCTTTTAAAGTGATATTAACCACTTCCATACTGGGCACTTAAACACCCTCCTGACCAGACCAATTTTTAGCTTTCAGCGCTCTTACACTTTGAATGACAATTACTCAGTCATGCAACACGGAAGACTATTTGGTATTTGATTACCTCTGCGGTTTTTATTTTTTGCGCTATTAATGAATACATTTTGGCCACAATTTATACTGCTACATGTCTTTGATAAAAATAACCCAAAGTTTTTGGAAATTTTTTGATCTGTGAAATTTTTAGAGTCTACAAGCTATAGTGCAAATCATAAAAAATGATCACATCTGATCACACCTGATGTACTGAAGGCCTCTCTCATTTCTTGAGACCCTAACAAGCCAGGAAAGTACAAATGCCCACAGATGGCACAGGTGGGCACTGATGAGGTGGCACAGGTGGGCACTGATGAGGTGGCACAGGTGGGCACTGATTGCAGATGTGCACTGAGGTGGCAGGTGAGCATGGTGGCACAGGTGCGCATACGGTGGTACTGGGGGGGGGGCACCTTTTTTTTCCTGCGCTGGTTACTCACAGTTCTCTCCCTCCTTACACGCGCTGTCTGTGTGAGGAGGGAGAGTCGGCAATGAGAGATGATCTCATATGTTTACATATGAGATCATCTTTCATTGGCCGCACAGATCGCGCTGTAAATAGCCACTGTGATTGGCTATTTACCGCGATCTGTGTTTGGCTGTGTCCGATGGACACGGCCAGCACAGGAGTTCCTCGCTGCGCACTCGGGAGCGCGCGCTGGGAACGCCAAAAGGGGGGCCATAAAAACACGGCCTGTTAGGAATTCAGGACTGCGCTGCGGCCGTACAAAGTTGTATGGCCGTCAGCAGGTGGTTAAAGAGGAAGTAAACCCTCTTTTTTCCCACTGAAAAAAACAAACCCTGCAAGAGAAAGGCATAATGGGCTAGTATGCATAGCATGCTAACTCATTATGTGGCACTTACCTGAGATCAACGCCCCCCGAATCGCTCCTTGTTGCCCTCCGCTGCCATGTCCCCTCTGATAGTCTTCCGTGTATCGCCGCTCCCGCGCTGTGACTGGCCGGAGCGGCGATAACATCGCTCCCAGGCATTATTCCATTCAGAAAACCATCACGCTCAGTGGACCTATGCCGCTGTCTATGGTGCGCATGCGCCGTAGACATCAATGCACTGTTTTCTGCAAATATTTCCTAAACTTCTTGCACCTACAGGTAAGCCTTAATCTAGGCTTACCTGTAGGTGCAAGTTGTCATAGTGGATTTAGCACCACTTTAAACCCAATTTATTTTATATTTAAGAGATTAGCCCTTAAATTGTCTTTGGCTTCTTATTTCCATCTTCCCTTTTCACACTGTTTTAACTGGTGACTCCAATTCCCATTGTGAGGATGGCTCCTTGCCTTGCAGAGTCCTATGGAGTCCTACCAGGGCCCCCTAATTGTGAGTGTTTAGAGAATACATGCAGCCAGTACCCACGCTGGACATCCACATGCAGCCCAGAAATATAGAAAAGATGACATCCTAACAGAACGCATGTGACACTAGGAATTATGGGACATATAGTCCTAAGGAGAGTAATCAGAAACAATTGCTTACAATCAGAGTACACGTTCCCTGACCAATGTTCATGAGAGCTGTATGGAGGACAAAATGTAAAGTACCACTTTAAATTTTGGATTCACCATAATTTGTCTCAGTGACGACATTCATCAGGACTAGGGTTGTCCCGATACCGATACCAGTATCGGTATCGGGACCGATAATGAGCATTTGTGGGAGTACTTGTAGTCCCGCAAATTCCCCCGATGCCAGATCCGATACAACACCCCCCCGCCGCAACGCCCGCGCATACCGCAACACCGCCACCGAGTTAATCAGCACAGGGAACCTTACAGCTTTCGTTCCCCACGCTGATTAACTAGGCGGAGACGGCGGCATCTAGGTATGGGGAGACATACATGGCTGCATATGTGGGGGACATGGCTGCCTTTCGTGGGGGGACATGGCTGCATTTGGGGACACATTTTTAAAAAAAAGTATCGGTATTGGCGAGTACTTGAAAAAAAAGTATCGGTACTTGTACTCGGTCCTAAAAAAGTGGTATTGGGACAACCCTAATCAGGACAAACAGAAATTATGAGTCTCAACATCAGGGACACTAAAAACATTGTTCTCCTGATCACTGGGGTCCTAGGCCTTGCTTTTTCTATCCGAGGCTGAAAAAATAAAAATTTTACCTTTACAAATACTTCAATTATAAAAATAAACAATTTAAATTTTATTTATGGTTTGGAAGTAATAACTGAACATGGCTTGTAACCTCATTTAAATTTAACCACTTCCATACTGGGCACTTTTACACCTTCCTGCCCAGATCAATTTTCAGCACTGATGGGCACAGATGTACTGTAATGTGTTGTACTAATGAATGCCACTCAGTGCCAAACAATAATGCCTGCCAATCAGTGATGCCCACTGTGGGCACTGACTGGCATCCATTGTGGGCACTGATTGGCATCCATTATGTATTTCTGATTGGCATCCCTGGTGGTCTACGGTGGCATACCTGGTGGTGGGCATCCCTGGTGGTCCAGTGTGGGCTGCGCTGATAATGGATCAGCACAACCTTCCCTGTCAGAGGAGCAACCGATCACCGGCTTTTCCTGTTTACATCGTGATCAGCCGAGATTGGACACGGCTGATCACGTGGTAAAGAGTTTCCGTCAGAGACTCTTGACCTAGATCGGTGTTGCGGGGTGTCAGACTGACACCACGAAACAATGATCGCCGTGATGCATGCAGCAGCTCAATATCCTGAAGACGTCATATAACGTCCAGTCAGGTTATTGAAACCACTTTGCCGCCGTCATTTTGCTATATGGTGAGTGGCAAGTGGTTAAAAGTGAAGTAGCAAAAATAAAGTTAAACTATGGTTTTACCGCCCTCTGATCACCCAATTTACCCTAATAGGCAGCCAGAAGAGCGAGGTTCACATACACGCTGCAACCACAATGCTTTACAGTCACAGCAAAAATGCTACCACAGGTCACATTCAGCAGACCGTATCCCTACCAAACATGACCCATCCAAGTGAAAAGGGTCATACTGCAGACTCTCACGGGTTCACCTGAGAGGCAACATATCACCTCTCAGGCGGCGTACACACGAGGGGATATGTCCGCTGAAAACGGTCCGATGGACCGTTTCAGCAGACATCTCCGCTCGTGTGTATGGGCTAGCGGACAGATTTCTCCACCCGACAGATTTCAAAGCAAGCTTTGAAATCTATCCGGTGGGAATCTGTCCGCCCGACATGTCTGCTGGTTAGTACACTTACCAGCAGACATGTCGGCCCCCACCGCCGCCGCGCCGCTGCCGAATGGATTCGGCGCATGCGCGGAAGTGTTTTACTTCCTGGTGCGGTGACGCGGCGGCGTCAACGTCACCGCCGCGTCACCGCGCCCTTCCGCGGCGGGGAATTTGATCCGATGGTGTGTACACGCCATCGGATCAAACTCCCGATCGGACATATCCGATGGAAATGGTCCGCGGACCGTTTTCATCGGATATGTCCGATCGTGTGTACGCCGCCTCAGACTCGTCAACTGTCCTCTGAAAAACGATCAATAGTGAATCACTTTTTGCAGGTCATATGTAAAATTCCCATTGCACACGTTCCTGGAAATGGCAGACAGTAGGCAACTGATATAGCAACTGCCAGCTAAAAGCCGGTAACACCAGAGATCAAAGAATATATTGCCAGCAAATTATATATCTTCACAGTAGCATCCAAATATTTATTAGAATGACCACATCACAGCTTTAAAGAGCCATGCCACTTCTGTTGAGAAGAGAAAAAAAAAAAACAGCATTCCCCTCTGGGTGATCCAAGTACATTGCAGGGATTTTAACTACTTGCCGACCGACTCACGCCAATATACGTTGGCAGAATGGCACAGCTGGGCGAACTGCCATACACGCACGCCGGCTCCTTTAGGAGCAGTAGCAGGCGCGCACACTACACAGCAGGGGGCCCGCTGCACGTGGCCAGCGGGCACGAGAGCCAGAATCGTGATTTGTGTGTTTGTGTAAAGTAGGAACAACGATCTGGCTCCTCCTCCATCCCCTCACAGTTAGAAAACACACTGAGGGAACACATTTAACCCCTTGATTGCCCCCTAGTGTTAACCCCTTACCTACCAGTGACATTTACACAGTAATCAGTGCATTTTTATAGCTCTGACTGCTGTATAAATGTCAATGATCTAAAAAAAAAAAAATGGGTCAAAAAAGTGCCCAATGTGTCCACCGCAATCCCGATTAAGATAGCTGACCGCGGTATTCCCTATTTTGTAAAGTTATAACTTTTGCTCAAACCAATCAATATACGCCTATTGCGATTTTTTTTTTTTACCAAGAAATATGTAGAATACATATCGGCCTAAACTGATGAAGAAATTTTTTCTTTTTTTTTATATTATAGCAAAAAGTTAAAAATAGTAGTTCTTTTCAAAATTGTCAGTTTTTTTTGTTTATAGCGCATAGAATAAAAAACGCAGAGGTAATCAAACATCACCAAAAGAAATCTCTATGGTGAAAAAAAAGGACATCAATTTTATTTGGGTACAGCGTCGCAGGACTGCACAATTGTCAGTTACAGCGACTCAGTGCCAAATTGCAAAAAATGGCGCGGTCATATGTCAATGACGCATATAGCGCGCCACGAGATGCCGAAAGAAGCCGAACGTCGGTGCGGTTCCATACGGCGCCTGCGCACCGACGTAAGGCTTCTTTCGGCATCTCGTGACGCACTGTATGCGTCGGTGAGATGCCTATCAATCAGTTAGGCACGCCCATCCCCGACCATCAGACCCGGAAGCGGCGGTGAGAAGGGATATGAGAAACAGTATGTACGGACATATTTTTTTTTTAAAACCCGCCGATTCTACATGTCATTAACCTCGGGAATGCAATGTTAAAAGTTTATTTTTAGGGGAACCTCCCCTTTAAGTGGGGAAATCCTTCTGGAGTTGAAGTGGTTAACAAACTTTGTTGCAGATTCCTACCTTTTGTTATTCTGAAGAAATCCCTGTGTGTGTGTGTGTGTCCATGTGTACAGTGAATGGGAGTGACTTTTTATTCAGTAATCAGCTGCTGTTCAAGGAAAGTGACAGGGTCCGCGTCCCTTTAGATGTGATTAACCCTTCGGGGTTTTCTAACCATAAGTGACATTTTTGTTGCACTTGCAGAAGATACAAGGATTCCCAAAATCTGATTTGTATCTTAGTGCAGACTTCAGGGTAAGTCAGTGAGCCAATCACACAAGCAGGAGATAAGAGATGTGGGTGGGGTTATGGCCCAGTCACTGACAGCAGTTCTCTCCACCTACTGACACAATGGACAGTAAGCACTCAGTATGGAGAGAAGGAATCCAGGGCATTGTGGAGCTCACACACTATACTATACCAGACACTCTCCTACACACCGCCATATTTAAAAGGATATCCCCAAACAGCAGGCTGCCCCGCCCGGAGTCACACACTATAATCCCCGGCGGCAGGGACAGAGCCTTCCCGCCCTCCCCGGGGAACCGCACCGACTCCTTCTCAAAGAACACGAAGCGCCTCCACTGCAGGTACACAGCCATCTTCACTGCTTTCCTTCACACCAATCATGTGACCGTCACCCAATCACCTGACACGGACAGTGACAAACACGTTACGCCCACGTCCCTGAGCGCTACGCCGCGTAGACGGCAGATTCGAGGCCCGCCATCTTTTCTTTGGGCACATCAGCCAGGAGTAACATCTGAAAGCTGAAGCAGACCAAAAATGTTTGTTTTTTTTTTCCTCCTCAGTAAAAATGAATTCGCTCTACTGCTGTGTGCCCCATATCTGGCTGCTGCAGCTTTTTGTTGCACATTTCTTTTTAAAAGAGCTTTTATTGACAGACAATACAGAAGTCATAGCTCCCAGCTGACCCTGATTCTGAGGCACTGTCCATGATTTGGATCAAAGTCCCTCTGTCCCCCCCATTTTGGTCCGATTTATAAAATTGTATGTGTATATATTTCTTCTTTAAGAGGGCATGGCTGTGTGTGTGTGTGTGTGTGTGTGTGTGTGTGTGTGTGTGTGTGTGTGTGTGTGTGTGTGTGTGTCCAATGCCTGCTAATAGGTGTCCCTCGTTCTCGTGTTAAAGCGGTTGTATAGCCCCGATTTATTTTTTTACTCACCTGTAAGGTAAAAGGCATAATGAGCTAGTATGCGCCGAATGCTAGCTCATTATGAAATATTTACCTTAGAATGAGGCCTCTGCAACTCACCTGGTCCACGCCGAGGTAGCTAATATGTTGCCTCAACGTGTCTTCCGGGTATCATGGCTCCAGCGCTGTGCGTGGCTGGAGCCGCAATGTCGTCACTCCCACGCAAGAGACTTCTTTCTGGCAAGGTCTGGCTTCTGCCAGGCCTTGAGCCGAGAATTCCCTGTGTGCATGCGCCGCTGCAGTCAGCAGCTCATTGCGAGGGGAATATCTCCTACACCGTAAAGGTTTAGGAGATATTTTTTTTACCTACAGGTAAGCCTTATTGTAGGCTTACCTGTAGGTAAAAGTAAAAAAAAAAAGACTATACAACCACTTTAAGAAGTTGGGAGGTGTGCATAAGTCATTATAAACAATATCCTAAGGTGGGCAAGTATAATATCCAGCAGAGATTCATACTGTCATATCAAGTGCCACCATAAAAAATAGAGCCAGCTGATCTAATATAGCAAACACTAGACCTGTACACCAGTCTTAACCACTTCAATACCAGGCTTTTATACCCACCTCAATACCGGGCCTATTCTGGCACTTCTCTCCTACATGTAAAAATCATAATTCTTCTGCTAGAAAATTACTCAGAACCCCCAAACATTATATATGATGTTTTAGCAGACACCCTAGGGAAGAAAACGACGGTCATTGCAACGTTTTATCTTGCACGGTATTTGCGCAACAATTTTTCAAACGCCCTTTCATGAATTAAAAAAATAACAAAACAGTAAAGTTAGCCCAATTCTTTTGTATAATGTGAAAGATTATGTTACACCGAGTAAATAGATACCTAACATGTCACACTTTAAAATTGCGCACACTCATGGAATGGCGCCAAACTTCAGTACTTAAATATCTTTATAGGCAACGCTTTAATTTTTTTTACAGGTTACCAGTTTAAATTTACAGAGGAGATCTAGTGCTAGAATTGTTGCTGGCACTCTAACGCACGCGGCGATACCTCACATATGTGGTTTAAACAGCGTTTACATATGTCGGCGGGGCTTAAGTGTGCGTTCGCTTCTGCACGCGAGCTATCGGGGACATGGGCGTTTTAATTCTATTTTTTATTCTTTTATTTATTTATTTTATTTTTTACACTTTTCTTTTCACTTTTATTCATATTACAAGGAACGTAAAGATCCCTTGTAATAGGAAATGTGTGCGACAGGTCCTCTTTATGGAGAGATGGGGGGGGTCAATCAGACCCCGCATTTCTCCTCCAGGCTGGAAACCATGAGATCGGTGAAAAAAAAATTCACCGATCTCATGAATAGTTGCTTACTAGCCGCAATCGTGGCTTTGTTTACTTACGGGGACCCGGGCCATCACATCGCGCCCAGGTCACCAGTCATCTCTATGCTTCCTGCCTACGCCGGACAGGGGAGGGCCCGGAGAAGCACTGGATGGTGGCGGGAGGGGGGGGGTGTCCCCTCCCGCCGCCTGTAAGAACGATCAAGCGGCGGACCGCCGCTATGATCATTCTTAGGTTGCACAGAATCGCCGGCAGAACAAAAGCATATCTGGATGATGCCTCTAGCTGCAGGCATCATTCAGATATCCACCCGCAAAGCCCAGGACATCATTTGAGGTCCACCCAGGATGGGAGATCCCCTCTGTGGATGTCAAATGACAATGGGCGGGTATTGAAGTGGTTAAAGAGGAAATAAACCCTCTGAAAGTTTTCTTTAAAAAAAAAAACGCTGCAAAAGAAAGGCATAATAAGCTAGTATGCATGCATCGCCCTTCCATGTGCTACTTCATGTAAGTCCAGTTATAGGTGGGGGTAGGGTCCATTTGTTTGTACTGCTGAAATACTGGTGAGGGGACGCACTGGACACTATTGCTGCCATTGTGCTATATGCTATAATTCCACATATCAGGGAATGCTGAAATCAGTGTTAATTTTGTTTTGACTAAAACATTTTTGTCAAAATTTTCAAACGAACGGCAAGTATACAAAAATGTGAGGGAGGAACTTTTACCCATGTGAACGTCATGTTTCCCTGGAGCTCTCCGCCTGTGTGGAGCCCATGAGTGCCTCCACTCCCAGCAAGGGAGTCCATAGTGTGCTTAGCAGTTAGCATTGTGAAGCATTACAGGTCTCCTCAGATGACCAACCAGAGCAGTACTGTACATTACAGGCCTCCCGACAAGAGTCCTAACTCACAACCACCCAGAACAGAGCACTGCAAGTGTGCACATTACAGGCCTCCCCTCAGACCACCATCCAGAGCACTGTGTGCATTACATGCCTCCTCAGAACATCCAGAGCACTGTGCAATCATTAAAGACCTCTTCAGACTGCTCATATCCAGAGCACTGTGTACATTACAAGCCTCCTCAGACCACTGTCCAAGAACACTGTGCAGCATTACAGGCTTCTTCAGACCACCGTCCAGAGCTCTGTGCAGCATTACAGGCCTTCTCAGACCACCGTCCAGAGCACTGTGCTTTACAGGCCTCTTTAGACCACCGCCCAATGCATTGTGCAGCATTACAGGCTTCTTGAGACCATCACCCAGAGCACTGTGCAGCATTACAGGTCTCTTTAGACCACCGCCCAATGCATTGTGCAGCATTACAGGCTTCTTGAGACCATCACCCAGAGCACTGTGCAGCATTACAGGTCTCTTCAGACCACCACCCAGAGCACTGCGCAACATTACAGGCCCCCTCAGACAATCGTCTCAGAGCACTATGCAGCATTACAGGCGTCCCTCAGACAGGGAATATGAGTCAAAAGACAATAGCTAAAACTAAATTGAAATTTAATGCCAAAATTAACTGAGTTTAAAGCGGAAGTAAAGTCTGATATAACATTTGTTATAATCCACCCCCAGCTGGGTTATGCCATAATTTGCAAGTATGCACAGCATATTAGTACATTATGGCAGACGTGTTTGTCTTATGGTGTCCTCCAGTGCTGTGGTGGGACCGATCCACCGGGCTCCCATCACTTCCATCTTCACCCGCCTTCCTTCTGGGGCCCCGTGCCTTCGGGCATGCATTTATGGCAGAAGAGACCAATGGAGTCTCTTCTGCCATGAATACCCTGCCTATGCCTATCAACTTTACTTCCACTTTAAAGCGGAGCTCCACCCTAA